>JAMKQA010051639.1:0-27674 GCA_024699735.1 Posidonia australis
AAAATTTCAAAAAATATCTTTATTTTTTTCAACTTCTTACTATTTTCCTCATTTCTTTGCTTAAATTTGAAATATCTGAATGTTTTTCAAAATTTTCATTATTATCCAGATTTTTTTAATTATTTATAAAATATTATGAATTTCTGTTTTCTTTTTAAGTTATAAATATTTTACTGATTTTTAATGATTTTATAGAATTTTAAGTTAGATTTTACCTTTATTTGTGTAGATTTATCATTTTTAGGTTAGATTTATCATGTTATTAACATTAAAATACAAAAGTAGCATAAACAAAAAATAAAATACGAATGCATAAAAATAAAACATGAAATCATATGGACATACAAAAGTTGATGAATATAAAAGCAATCAGATAAATAATGACAGATAAATATAAAAGATGAATATAAAGACAGATAAATAAAATACTGATAAATAAAACATAACTTTAAAAATAAAAATAGCAAAATAAAATTAATGTAAACCATAGTAATGAACTAATGATACCATCCTTTCTAATGTAAAAATAAAGACAATTAAAACTTATCATACCATCCTTTCATATGTAAAAATAAAAACAAAATAAAAAAAACAGATTAAATAAAATACACACACCCTTTTTCTTCTCGCACGTACCATTTCTTTCCCTTTCTTTTTCACGGCAAGCTGTCGTGCGAAGCGGGAGAGCACGAGAGGCAGGGAGAGCACGGGACGTCGCGACGAATCCCGCAGACGCACGGAGGGCACAAACGAGAGTCGGCGGAGGGCACGGGAGGCTATGGATTTGCACGGAAACAGACGGAGGGCTGCGGGAGGAGGCACCGGAACAAACGGAAGGCAAGGGAACAGGCAGAGGGCTATGAATCCTGCAGAGGTTGGCGGAGGCGGGAACAGGCGGAGGAGGCTGGAGGCACAGGCTGCCGTTTCGTCCGTCCGTGTCGATTTTTGAAAGTAAGTGTCGGTCGACCCGTGTTTTTACAGTGTTGAAATTTTCGTCTTTCTCTCAACACACACGACACGCACGATACGCCACCGACATACTCACGGACATACAGTAAAAGGAGATATTCCTCCGTATGTCGTTTCGCCTATTTGAGATCCCGACATGTGTCGGCGAAATTTCGCCGACACGTCTCGATGTTACGAACCATGATATAGATAGAGTCATGTAGCTGTATTCCACAGGATTTGGGTAGTATAGTTAATTATTGATGTTTTTTGTAAATTTTGATTTATAATAGAATTAGATATTATTATGTAACTAATCAATTGATTGGTAATTTAGGTGTTTTGTTACTATGTGGCTCGTGACTATGGTTCTAAATGCCGATTTCGTGTCGGACTTCGATAAATTGAAAAATAGACACGCGTCGGGGAAATATCGGTATATCGGAATCGTGTCGTTGGAAACACGGTAAAAAAAATTTACATTTGTTCAGAAAACTTCCATTTCGATATTGTGTCGAAGTCATGTCGGTAAATTGAAAATAAGACACGTGTCGGAGAAATTTCGGTGCCACGCGTAGCCATTTAGTACCATGCTCGTGACGCATCTGTTCTTTGGTTGTCCTTCGGTGAATGTGTGGTGGATGAAGCTTATAGGGTTGAATTCTAATGCTTAGATGGTAATTGAAAACTTTTGGAAATTGTGGATGAATGTACAGGGTATTGGAGGCCGAAAATTAAGGGTTTGGAAGATGATACCTCATGCTATATAGTGATTTCGATGTCTTGAAAAGGAATCAAAGGATTTTGTAGGGATATTGTGTGAACTCTAGCAAAGAAGTCGAGGTGATATGCTGTATGTTGATTAGCTGATCTCATCCTGTGTGTGTGTGTGGTCAACGCCGATGCTGTGGTTGCAGCTTGGCTGAGCTTATTATTTGCTGATTGAGGGAGGATCTTTGTCTGTGTTGGGCTGTTTGTTTCTGTTTCTTGCCTTTGTCTTCCCGACCGAAAGACTCTGGTTTTCCTTTTTCGTGCTCCTTATCACCTTGATAAAGAGTGTTTTGTTTTTGTGCGTTTTGTACTCCTGTTTTTGTGTCTCTTTTTCTTGTTTTTAATAAAATTTTCTTTTTGACCTCTCAAAAAAAAGAAAAGAAAATGAAAAGAAGATCTAGACTAGCTATGTGTGACATTTCTGCTCTAGTGCACCATAGTGTACATGACTTGAGTGACAACTAGTATAAGGTACCATGGACACATAGCCATTTTCCTTTGCCTTAGTGGGACTACTTGTAGGATAACTTAAAATGTGCACCTTGGAAGTAAAAAGCTTTTCCTTCTCCATCTTGAATTTCTCTAGAATCTTCTCCATGCACCTTTCTGTGAGAACCATAATCCTTGTTCTGTCTCCTTGAGTTTCCATTCCGAGGATTTTCCTTGCATTGTCCAAGTTTTTCATTTCAAATTCATTACTCTGAAGAGATTCAAGCTTCTTTTTCTCATATATACCCTTGGAGGCAATTGATGTACTCATTTACTGTCAACATACAAAAGCAAGCAATGAAATGTTATGTCAGGTAATTCCTTCAAGAGGACAAATTAGTCTTACTGCATTGTTTTTTTTTTATAAAGTTCTACACCCATTGAAATTCGAACCCATGACCTCTTAATTGGAGTAATAATCACGTACCGAATGAGCTATGCTTACTGCATTGTTCAAAATAGTCTTACAAAAGCAAGCATCGATATGTTTTGCCATTGTTATGGAAATTGATATGATTATCCTAAATTTAGTGTCGTTACTTACTTTATTGTTTACAGGAAACTTAATCAAAATTGTTTTGCATGACAATTTACATCATTAAACTGTAGATCAACATGGAGGAGTTCACAGATCTCTGCAATGCTATCGCCTTGAAGTTTCAAAAGGAGCCTGCAGTAGGTTCTTATACATCTTTTGTGTTTAAGATAACTATTTGCTATGTCTTCTTTGCTACATGGAGTGTATGTTTGCCTTGGTCTCACTTATGTTTGGATAAGGCATTATACCTGTGTAGATTTTTGCGCTGATGTGCCGTATCTGTTTTGCAGCCATCTTGGCTTGAAAATTATCCTTCATTTTACCATTGTGGGCCCAGCCAAAAATTGAAAGCTTTTGTGATGAGTCCTGTATTTGGATATATTGTTGCTTTTGTGCTCGTGCTAAATTTTGTCGCCGTTGTCATAGAAACGACGGTATGGCTACAAATATAGAACTTGTGCAAAATGATAATGTACATGTTTAAAATTTTCCTTTATGGCTTCTAATAATTTAGTGGTTTGATGCTTGCATAAACTACTACCATTGGCATCTATGGAACATTGGGATCTGTCAACATTACGAAATAAATTATTTGATATAATCATAAAGGCCTTGGGTTGTCAAGTCAAGTTCCGCTTAGAGGATACAATAATCTTGCAACCAACTCCCAACGTAAGATCAATGCTTTAAAAATCATTGCCAAGTTTGACACAAGAGTGCAGATAACCAACTACTAGATAGGCTTAAGTGAATGCTTAGTCTGGTTCTTTGATCTAAGTAAAAGCTTCCTACTTGTTATTGCTTCTCGAAGATAATAGTCAACTTTAATGTGAATGCTTAGTCTGGTTCAGCTTGACACAATAGTGCAGAGAACCAACTACTAGATAGGCTTAAGTGAATGCTTAGTCTGGTTCTTTGATCTAAGTAAAAGCTTCCTACTTGTTATTGCTTCCCGAAGATAATAGTCAACTTTAATGTGTTTGGTCCTCTCACGAAAGTAGCAACAAGATGTCAACTTTAATGTGTTCACTCCTCTCATGAAAGTAGCAACTTGTTATTGCTTCCCAAAGGTAATAGTTAACTTTAATGTGTTTGGTTCTCTCGTGGAAGTAGCAACAAGATATAGTAGTTGGTAACTAGAGCCAGGGCACTTACCACAATGAAAACTTGAACAGTTACCACGACCATAATCACCATTGGCTCCCCTTGAGTTGCGAACATGTCCGTAGAAAGAGCCACCATGTCCATTCTAGATGTGTACATGGCCGTACCATATGTTATTAGGCATCTATAGCAATGGAGGAATAACTCGAGTAACATGCTAAAGATGGGAGACGAAGTGACAAAGTGGAACAAAATCTGCAGCACGTAACATGTACCAGACAAAAATGTAATCTAGAGAAGTAGTTTGCCACTCGAAATTTCTTTGTTTATTCTGTCGCTCAACTTGACACTCAAAAGATTGGTGGATGCTCAACTGATTCCACATACCATTAAGTTGCCATGCTTGAAGATGATGTTTTTGTTAGGAAAGCTCATCTTGAGAAATATTTCTCATTGGGGTACACAACTTTCAAGGCATTCCATATCTTCTAGGCACTGAAAATCCTAGTATGCACAATGAAGAAAGGCAACTCTCGCACTGACAACTGGCTCCATGCTGTTTGGAAGCCTCGACATAACACAGTAATCATCTCTAAACCATGTGATCGGAATTCATTAGTAAGGCTCAATTTGTTTTGAGCACCATGGAAGACATGAAATGGCTAAGATCACATTAGATTATTCAGACTGTTCAACTTGATTGTGGTTCTGATGAGTGATGAGAAGCTTAGCTTAGTAGAGATCATTATCAGTTTTTGAAAGGAAGATATAGAATCAAAACATGACAGTGACTAACATTACATTAACTATCATAGTAGGTAGTCACATGTCACACAGAAGATCAAATAAAATTTCCATTGGCAGGGAAGAGGAACAAAGTGGAAGCCCAATTACTAGTCATGCCACCACAAAAACAATGTCAGAAATTACTATTCGTGGGACTTTTTTAGTTGATGTTGTGAAGTCCTTGTTACAAACAGTACCAGAAGTTTCTATTTTGGTGTGAAAACAGTGCTAAAAGTAGAGAATTTTTGGTGATGATGCACTTTGTTGGTGAGATTGGTGATTAGGTTCTTTTAGAATCCTTGGTCTAAACCGTATAGAAATCAAGGATTAAAGAGAAATGAAGAATACACCTTATTGATTAAAACATTTATTCCTTAAGGTAGGATAGAAACTTTGGTATAGGAATTTCAATCTGTAAATGCCTTGCCAGAGAAATTAGGACCACAAGCTGCAGCTTTGTACCATGGTGTTCTTAAGTAAAGGTTTGTGGAAACTCAAGCGCTATTTGGTTGTTTCAATTGTAGAATTAGTTGATATGTTGCATTTGTTGCCTCTTTTCAATGAATAGGAGCTAGAGATAATTAACAAGAAATTTAAAGGGGCTTTCAGCTCTTTGAGTTAGGCAGGTTGGACCCAGTAGACGGGTTTGACGTACCAGATATCCTAGATTGGCCTAAAAGACCGAACAGGTAGGGTCAGATCGAACAGTGTTGAACACATTTACTGTGAGAGGTCCTCATTCTTAATGGAGTCCAATAGGTTGAAATGAGTTTAGATCCTAATCTCACCAGTTTATTAAAGGTATGGTGGGCTGCAATTGTCTCGCTTCGGTCAGGTTGGATTTGCTTAAATCGGATTGTGTTCATATGACTTCCATATAACTTGTCGTGTCAGGGTCATGATTGACAAGCCTAGCCAAACATGGTAACTTCATACATTTTACATGGTGAAAAAAGCAGATGTCTAAATTGAAATGAATTAAAGAGATGAAAAGAAAAGAAAATAGGACAATAACAATGAAACATGCTACATGGCATATAGACCAGTATACCTGTTTTTTTCATTCATTTAATGGTGTTATTTGATCATTTCAGTTGTAATTGGAATACATGCATCACATATTTGTCATCCAATTATTTTTCCAGTCATGTTGAATCTGAAACAAATTTTTGTAATTGCAGCTTGATATTCAGAATAATTCTGGTCAAGTATTTTGGCAGAAGGTCGAGTTTTTATTTGGTAATATATGATGTTTCTCAACCCTACCATGGTCAAATTCTTTCATCCTAAGCTACTTTGTTCCCCTTCTTTTAGAATTTTTTGGCAAACTACCATAATTATACAAATGTTGTGATAGTTTTTTGTAAAAATATCTCTGTACAAAATGGGTGACAAGTGACAACACCATGGCACAGAGAAACTTGAGGTATCTAAATTTGTAACCAGAATATCATAGATAAGTACACTACATTCTTGTATTGTGGTATATAGATGTAGACTTGCATTTTTTTTGCCTCAATTACCAAGATGTGGAAATTGGGAATGCCTAATTTACCCTACAGATTTTTATAATAGTTTCTCAAGGATTCCTAATTCTCTTTATTTGTGATTTAATATCAGGGGGTGTTTGTTTGCGGGAATTTGGTGGAAGTTAGTAGAAGTTAGAAGGAATTCCTTGTAATTCAATTGTTTGGATCATTTGTCAACATAGGAAGGCCCACCGAGTGAAGCTCTTTCCTTTGTCATTTGAGATTGCTGGATAGGGCTTTCACCCATTGTCTTGCCTTATATAAGAAACAATTGTGTTCTACTATGCAAGAAGACTTAGAAAGAACAAACTGAAGGAACGAGATGGCAAACACCAAATCAGCTTTAAAGACCCAGCAAAGCAACTCATGCACCAGGAGGGAGCCACCTGGCAATTGAGGGGCAGTTATATTCTTTTGTGAATAAATTCTCCTCTAATCGACATTCTTTTTAACCGAACTAGGAAGAGTTTCTCATTGCATTGCCCAACTAGAACAAAAAGCCTTACTGTGTTGCCGTTGCGGCATTAAGTAGAGCACATTCGAATTCTCAGTTAGCTGGTTTCTCAAGTCACCTCTTTCCCCTCTCATTTCTTCTTGCACCTGAACCTGCTGATCCATGATCCTTGCCTGTGCACGTGCCTAATAAGGATGCAGAGGATGGACAGGGATATTTAGCATGGTCTACTTTGAGAGATTCAATTCATGCTTCTTACCTTATCAATTTGGTTTGTTTTTAGCTGGTCAAATGAAGTAGTTTGAGCAAGAAGATAGGGGATTTGGAGGGAATTTGTTTTCCTTCAAAAAATGAGGGAATGCAAACTCTATTTTATTTTTCTCTATAGTGGGGAGGCAACTTCACCACAAGACTTCTTAGAGCCAAGTCCAAACTCAAATTACTAGAACTTCAAATTCTAAAATTGAAACAAATCCTTGTAGTCAAACACTAGAACTTCAAATTCTAAAGTTGAAACAAGACACTCAAATTACAGTCTTGGATTTGGAATTTGGGATTCCAATTCAGGATTTTCAATTCCTATTGGAATTGCAATTCATGCAAAACAAACAGAGCCTTAAAGTTGATCAACTGAACAGGTGAAAAAGTGAGTTTTTCCTCTAGAAACTGATAAGAGGCAAAATGACAGTTGACCACTATATGATGTTTTCCCAATGAAAAAGGATTCTTAACAATTTTAGTGGCACTTGCATTGCCACACAGCGTAGGAATAGGAGTTAAACTAAACAAGAATATCAAGTATAAGATGATGAACCCAAGTAAGCTTGGCTGATTTATAAGCCATAGCACAAGACTTGCGTCATTTATTGATTGCCTTTGTTATTGCACTGAGAGATCAGAGAGCTACTAGGGATATACAATAGTTTGTAGTCAAGCAATGATCACAAGTCGACCTGGTCAAGATCAGTAAATGCATGAATGAAAAGGGTATGCGAGGAATTGAAAAGTGAAGATTGGGTGTTGGTGCCACGAAGATCCTGAGAATCTGAAGCAAGGCAACATTAGTGTTGTTGGCAAACTCGTTTGAGTGAATATCTATTAAGTGCAGTTTAAGCAGTATCAAACTAGCAATAATATGAGTTTCATCTGCTGATGTATGTCTAAGATTTCGGAGTGAATTGGTGGGATCACGCAAATGGCAGGGAGACAGATGCTATGAAGAACAACCCAAGAGACAAGCAGCCAGTACTTGTTGGAGAGGAACGTAAAACAGCGAGGAGGTCAACCAGTAACAATGCATTTTGGTTAGACGTTCAGTGGAGAGAAGCATTGGGAACAATGCCCGATCGGACAACCAGTAGCCTGAAAGTTTGGACCAAAATCTGGTCAGATGGCTAGTGGAGTTGCTTGGACTCAAGGAAACTCACCAAGCATCTGCTGTGTTGCAAATTGTTGCTGCTTGGACTCAAGGAAACTCACCAAGCATGGACACTTTGTTGCAGAAGAAGTGTCGGTGTTTGACATGCCACAACATACAATGAGGCCGTAATCCCACTGTGGAGTCAACAACACAAAAAAAAAATCTGAAAAACATAGTTCTCTCAAACATTTGGGACTTGTGCTTTAAGAAATAGATCAACACCCAAGTAATTGTTGATGAAAATCAAAATACTGCACTCTACCCTTGGACTGTACAGGTGCTGGCCCAGTGGCCCCCAAACAATCTAGCACGTCTTGGCTACTCTGGACTGTGATTTTGAACCTCAATCTATGTTACTTTCCCATCACACAGAATTCGTAGAATTCAAGTTAGAACCTCCTAGGAATCCTTTTCCATTCACGTAGGAGAATCATACTTGCAAAAAACCAACTAGTCATGATTATTGTAGGCCAATGTTTGAAGCTTTGACAAACTAACTTGATGTTCAGGATGTTGTTTGATTTATTGCACTGGAGATAATTAGCAGTGTGCTTTGCTGTGCAGGATGGCTTTATGTCTTGGAAGTAATTCTAAAGATATATTCAGTTGGATTTGACAAATACTGGATGGATGGTCAAAATAAGTTTGACTTTGTGGTCACATGGATAATAGGTTAGTAAGATATTGCAACTACCATATATATTCTCTTGTATGCTATGATTCTTTTGGTATAATTTCACATAGATTTAGAATTTGTATATTTTATGTATGTTAGGCTTGTTATTATTGTGTTTGCGTGGGTTAATAGGTTATTGAATATCTAATTATTTAATAACTCTATAAATATGTAATCACCCACTTATTAGTGATTGTTCCTTTTTCTGATTCTTATATGGTACCAGAGCTTAGGGTTTGGGGATCAATACAAAAAAAAAAGAAGGAAAAAATGGGAGTGGGGAAGAACTGTTGACAGTAATGGCAAGAACAGGAGCTGCTGTTGACTGTTCTAGCAACCATCGATGACAGCAACATGCATAAGAGCCGTCACCCGGCCCTCCAACAGCAGTAGCAGGTGTTGATGACCTTTTCCCAGCAGCAGCCGTCGTCACAGTTCCCTGTAGTCGTCGTCTAGCCCTCCCCTTCTCTTCCCTCCACTTGTTGGCTTCTTTCTTCCTCCTCTTTTTTAATTGCCGACTAAGGAGGGGAAGGCCTTCTACAATCTCTAGTGGCTTTGGTAACCCTGTCAAAGTACCAGATCAGTATGTTTTAGGCCGCCAAAGTAATCTCCTGCAGTGATTGTGCATGGACATGTGTTGTTCACGTTTGTGTGCGCCTTTAAAATTGTTGAGAGTGTTCTTTGGGTGGTTTGTGCTTCGGTTTGTGTCAATTATCCCTGTTTTTTTTTTTGTGAAAATCAGACTGTTGTGAGATTGGAAACATGACATCACGTGAGTTGATCTCTGTCAGACCAACTACACATCTGATCGGTGTTGGAACAAGTTTAGTAGACCAAAGTGGACCTAGGTCATTACAGAGAATCAAACTACAGTTGCATCTTGTTGTCCTCCCACATTATCATCAGCCACTTTGACATTGGCCATATCTCAGACTGAGTATGCAAAGTTCCTTCCATTTTGAAAGCATGAGTCTTCTACCATGGCATTACATACCATTACCTCTATCTCCGGTACTATTACATTATTAGCCTCTAAGGATAATTCTTGGATCATCGACTTAGAAGCGTCCTTACATATGTCTGGTACACTAGACTTCTTTACCTATTTATCCTAGTTAACTGATATTCAATTTGTTTCTATAGCTGATGGTCGTACTTGTCACGTTTCTAGGCAAGACATTGTTCATGTCTCTTCCTAAAGAACGTTAGACAAAGTTTTTTATGTACCTGACTTCTCAACTAATCTGTTGTCTATTAGTGTTATAATTAAACAATTACTTTGTTGTATAACCTTCTTTCCTTTTCACTTTACCTTTCAGAATTTACAGACGTACAAGAAGATTGATCTGGGGTATGAGCGAAGGCATGGAGTATACCTGTTGGTTCAAGATAAGTTACCTTGGGAGCTAGTTTCACTTGTTTTTACAATGGAGTCATCTTTTTTATGGCATTTTCGATTGAATCATCTGTCTCACTGGAAACTTTAGCAGGCACTTCCATGGATTTCTATCTCTTCGTTCGAATATGTCATGTTAGTTGAGTAAGCATCACCGTGTTACCTATCGTCGTCTACATCTTGCTAGTAATCAAAATCCATTTGATTTAATGCATTGTGATGTATGGGGTTCTCCGAGGACTTCATTTGTATTTGGTTATAGGTACTACATTGTGCTTCTAGGTTATTTTTTTCGTGTCTCATAGATGTATTTATTGAAAGATAGAGTCAATGTACTTGATGTAGTTAAATTGTTTTTGCAAAAGTAATAAACCAACTTTCTGTTACTCCTAAAGTTCTTCGCATTGATATTGTTTTGGAATTTGTTCAATTTGGTCTTCAAAATTATTGTAAGCCTTTGGGTGTTATTCATCAAACTATTTACCCTCATAGCTCTCAGCAAAATGGTGTGGCAGAACGTAGGCGCCAACATATTCTAGATGTAGCTCGTACCATTATGTTGCAGATGGATGTTCCTAAATACTTGTAGTCAAATGTTATTCTTACTGCATCTTATCTCATAAATAGGTTGTTGTCTACTTCTTTTGGGGGTGAGATTCCACTTAGACATTTACATCTTGATGTAGAACTTTTCTCTTTACCTCCGAAGGTTTTTGGTTGTGTTACCTTTGTCTAGGATTTGTTTTCAAACTTTATTAAATCGTCTCCTCATTCTATTAAATGTGTCTGTTGGATACTCTTGCACATAATGAGAGTATTTGTGTTTTGATCCATCCACTCATAAATATTTTGTGTCTGCAAAAATTACTTTTTTAGAGTCTCAGCATTACTTTAAGGATAATGTCTCTAAGTCTGATGATGTTCCTCTTCTACCTTCCGTTGGGTCATATGAAAGTACCACTAAAGACCTAGTTGCTGTGGAATAAGAGGAAACTCGTCCTGTACAGGTATATCATCGTCGCAAGAAGCTTCCTCCACCACCTCCAATGGAGCCATCCTCCATGTTTGTAGATTTGTCACCTATTAGCTTAGGTATTCCTATTGCTCTATAGAAAGGTACTTGTTCCACTACAATCCATCTTATATCACATTTTATTTCTTATGATAATCTTCATCCATTTTTTGCACATTTACCGTGGCTATTTTTTCTGAGTTCATTCCTAGGAACTACCAGGAGGCCTTTCTTATTCCTTATTGGAAGGTAGCTATGGATGATGAAATGCAAGCAGTGATGTCACATGGTACTTGGGATCTTGTTACTCGCCCTAAAGGAACCAACATGGTCACGTGCGGGTGGGTTTTTACTATCAATTATAAGTTAGATGGCACTATGGATAAGTACAAGGCACGATTAATTGCATGTGGATTTACATAGGAGTATGGCGTAGATTATGTAGAAACTTTTGAGTCTGTTGCTCGACTGAATTCTATACAAGTTCTTCTTCCCGTTGCTATAAACCAATCTTAGGAGCTTAGTCAACTATATGTGAAGAATATTTTCCTATATGGTGACTTGATTGAATAGATATTTATGGCGTAGCCTCTAAGATACATTACTTACAGGGGAGATTGTGCGCATCTGCTCAAGAACTAGCTTTATGGCCTCAAACAAAGTTTTTGTGCATGATTTAAGAAGTTTGGTAATATAGTCATAGTTAGTGATTTGAGCGTTGTACTGTCGATTACTCAATCTTCTATAGACGAATTGGCAGTGAATGTAAATGATATCTTATTGACAGATAATGACACTGTAGGTGTTCAAGAGACGAAAGAATACTCGAAGGTATATTTTGTTACTAAAGACATTGAAAAACCCAAATATTTCTTAAACATTGAGTTTGCCTACACTAGGGAAGCATAACTCCACCCATGCCATAAGGGAGCTCGAGACACTAAGCGTCACCTTCGATTCCTCCACCACCGATGGAAGAATTGTGACTTTTCCATGAGAACTCAGTTCTTTCCTCTCATTCTTAAACTTGACCTTCCTCCTTTCTGACTTGGGCATCAGAGCGTCCCTGGTCTATGGCCACATGCCTTCTTATCGCCCCCTCTTTCCTATCCACAGACCTACGTACGACTGCTGCCATTGTCGTTGTCGTTGTTACTATCACCGTTACTGTCTCTATCGTTGGTCCCATCATCACCACTACTGTTGCTGCCACCACTGCTGTCTTTTCCGCTACTTTTGCCTTCACCATTGTCACATCTAGATTGTAACGACAAATTACCCTTTTGGGCCCGATCCAATGGTAGAAGGTCTCGCACACAAGACAACTGTTGTTCCTCCTTCGAAACCCACGTGCAAGCGACCACGACTTGAGGGGGTCGGATCAAAAAACAAGTTTCGAGAGATTTTTTTTGAACAACATTCTTAACACCTTTTAGTCCATCTAGTTGTTCGAAAAATTATTTGAAAATTAACTTTTGAAAAGAATATGCAATTTCTTTTGCATATAATGTGTTACATTCCAATGTTTACCAAAATGATATTTTGAAACTTTTTTCTTGGCATCTTTTTCCATATTAATATTTAACACTTAATTTGATATGTAATACAACAAAAGAAAAGTCAAAATACTGCTGAAATTTTTTTTGATACCATTTTAAAAGATGTTTTAATCAAACTATATTGTAAAACAAAAATTTTAATATATAGACAAACATAAATCACATAACAAAGACAAAATTAAAAAAATGTTGAAATCTAAAAGGCAGCATAGGAAAGAATAATAATAGAGAAGCTTATTTAAAATGACTTAGATATTTGATGTTTTTTACATTATATTATGTAGCTTCCATTTTTTCTATAATTGGAAAAATTACAGTATACCCATTTAACAGCTAAGCTCAATCATTTGCAACTCCCATTTAATATAACAACTACACACCAACCTACAAAGCCCTAGTTGTTAAGGCGGGTGCCTTCTTAGGTCAAGGTGCCCAGGCATTGCAACATATTTTTAATTAAACGAGCACCTTGGCGCATGCGTGGTGAGCTCCTAGGCACCACTCTAGGTGCCTTGGCATGCCTAATTACCCTTTTTTTTGTTAATTTTTTCTTTTGCGGTTAATTTCATGATATTGTATTTAAATATCCATATTTATTGTATTCCATGCTATTTAGTATTTAACTTCATTTAAATTGTATAAATTATTTCATAGATGTTAGAAATATGGACATTCAACTCAAAATCAATTGACACTGAATGGAGGAGTCCATTTATATATAATCATAAGTTTCAGCCCTCACTTTTTAAATGTAGGACTATTCCAACACTCCCCCTCACTTGTAGTTTATTTTAAGTCCAACAAGTGTCTCTTTTAAACATGAGTGGATGTATGTGGACTTAGGCTCCTTTGAGCTTCTTTTGGCTCTGATACCATGTCAAAAATATAGACATTCAACTCAAAATCAATTGGCAATGAATGGAGTACATCTATATATAATCATAAGTCTCAGTCCTCGCTTTTTCAATGTAGGACTATTTCAACAATATATACTATGTTATTAATAGGGAAAAATGCATATTTTTTGGTCGCATAGAGCACCTTAGCTTTCCACATTGGTGCCATGATAACTTTGTATAGAGTTTTACTGTAGTGCATCAAGCATGACCTAGTTGATGGCAGCATCTACATGGAAGAAGTCCAAAGAGGATGATCCAATGTTGGGACAAGGTGAAAGCAAGTCCAAAGAGGATTATCCCCCTAGTATGTGGATGCTTGAGGGAGGCAAGGACAAACCTGTCATTATGGAATAATAGCAAGGGCAACTTTGTCAAAACAAGCAAAAAAAAGAACAATTTCAACCAAAATTTTGCAAACTCACTAGTTCTATTTTTATAGAAATGTATAGCTATAAATATAGAAATGATTAACAAAAATATACATCTTTGGAGCTATGAGCCTATGACTCACCACGACAAACCACAACTCACTGTATCACAAAGTGGTTATGGGGTTACATGTTTGTCTAAAGATTCTGATACATCGTATCAAGGTAGAAATTAATTGTCATGGTTTTGGTAACATTATACGGTTTTTTTAAGAGACACAATGTGCATAATGTTTAGCTTGGAATTTCAAGGACAACAATCTTGGATGCCATATAATATATCTCACTTGGATTTTTTTTATTGCAGTTATTGGAGAAACTGCAACCTTCTTTATCCCTAATCAACTTCCTTTGCTTTCAAATGGGGAATGGTGAGTGGACAACTATCTTGTTCATTAATATACTTAACCCTATATTCTTCATTGTGCTTTCTCTCCAACCATTTTTCTTCCACAAAAAAATTCCTTTTCACTGATAAAAATAAGTGTAGTTGTTGTTATATTGTGCAGATAATAATATGCCTGCTTTTTCCTCTCTTGAAATGTTGTTTATTTGTTTTATTGTGCATTTTAAAATTTTAAGACTTTTATTTATTATTTGATTTTATGTTTCTACTTCTTGATGTTCATGAACTAGAGCTCAACAAAAGCTTAAATAATTTGATGTACTTTATGCATATAAAATTTGGAAGGTGTCGGTTAAGAGATAACCCTTAAACCATTTGCTCTAAAATTGTATTACATGCTATGCTGCAACTACCTTGTATTTACATAAACCATAGAAACTAATTTGTTATGGCCCTACTTTTCTTCCTTGCTTTAAGAACTACCTTCTTTTTCTCATTTTCTTATGTAAACCTCTTACACTTGCCTTGTGATCTGATTGCTACGGAATACCGAAATATGTTATGTGTTCAATGGATTTCTTGATATTTGTTTTAGTAAAGTTTCAAACAGGTAACCATTTTTTTGTGATATCCTTTTTAAAGCAAGTTCCTGTACTTCCACTATCCTAAAATTCTACAATCCTGCCGATTCTTGTTGTATTCACACTATTTCCAAAATATTCTAATTCTTAAAATCTAAATAGGACCAAAATAGGTCTTTTTACATGGATGATAATTGTAGTTAACAGCTAATATAGGTTAGTCAAATTGACATCTTTATATAATCCTTAATTTTAAGTTAATTGCAATTTTGTAGAAGTTTCCTTAGGATTATTTCTTGCCAAACTATTGTCTGTAATAATATAACTTTGTAGTAACAGTTTCTACTTGACTTATGTGTATACTAAAATCTCGAATTGGATCGTTTCGATTTATGTATAATGAATCTGGTTGGTACATCTTATAAAAGTTTATTTAATTTCCCGTGTATTCAATACTTAATGACATCCTGCAAATGCACTGGAATTCTGTCTGCTTATAAAATTTCATTTTTCATTCCAAAGTGATCATCTGGTGCTCATTTTTAATGCACAAATGTAGCCAAAACAGCAATCAAGTACTGCTGCAAACAACCTGTGCTGCCTTCAAGTGCTGCTATAGCATTTATTGATGGTAATTTTTTCTGCAACAGGATTCGCTACCTTCTGATTGCGAGGATGTTGCGTCTTATAAGGCTTTTAATGCATGTTAAACGTTATCAAGCATTTTTAGCAACATTCTTCACTTTGATCCCAAGTTTGATGCCATATCTTGGAACTATATTTTGTATAATGTGTATTTATTGCTCTCTAGGTTTACAGGTACGTTGCTCATTACAATCTAAGTCTAGATTATATTGAGTTAAAAAATGGAAAACTTCAGCTAATGTGAATCATTCATTTTATATGTTTTTTCTGGAATTACTTGACCTACAGAATTTAAAATTTCTAATTTAAGTATATATTAATGCTCTAGCCTACATTTAAGGCTTGTTATTATTCAAAATTGTTAGTAGTGTTGTTATTTTTCTTCTATAAATAATTTATTGCACACGAATAACATATTTGTTAACTTCTAAAGCCAAACACGGTGAGATTCACAGAGACAATGAAAACTTCATATTTTAATAATTTGACTAGCTTATTAATGAGATAGCTTTCTTGATCTTACTAAAATCCTGCACTTCACATTTAGAAACTTTGAGCAAATCTAGTGACTAGGTGTTACTCCCTTTCCTCACTGTCGGGCCATTCGAGGATCAGTGCACGGAGAGGGCGCAAAGGACTATGACCACTAAGGTGTCGCAGAGAAGGTGCAGACTGTGGAAAGATGGTGAAGGCATGATCATGCAAAGTGCGCAAGACTACCTAGACTCGTTATGTCAATTTAGAGGAAAGTATTGTGTCATAAGTGTGGTGGAACACACTATTTAAGTAGTGCAACTAGCAATTGTTGCGGAAGAGTTGGCACAACATGGCACTGGTCATGTGCAAGTCAACAAATGTTAGTCATGAGAGGCGTAGTATGGCATTAAAGCTTGCAGGTCAAGCACAAGTCAGTTAGGCATTACACGGGACACATGCAAGGGCAATGGTGTTACGCCTAGGTGGTGCGATTAGCGTGCAGTGCACAAGTGGGTCAAGTGAATGGTTTGAAGCAAAATGCGTTGGAGCAATATGGCATGTACAGAGTGAAGCACGCGTGTTCAAAGCTCAATGTACAAGCATTAAGGTGCTGACATTTTTGCATGACATTACGGAATTGGGAGTTAAGGCTTCAAGAATCTAGGGTGGTGCGTTGATGGTTTAGGCGTTAAAGTGTCTAGACAATGTCTATATACTTGTGTGTATTGGGCAAAGAGAAGGGAAGTAAGTGTCGCTTCTTTTCGCCAATCATTGTAATCATATTTGTGAGTAATAGAAAAGAAGGATGCTTCTTTAAACCTTGCCCTTTCTTATTGTGTAGATGAAAGCATTATAAGGCCACCTGATCTTAGCTTGTGGCACAGTGTTGCACAGGTGATTCTAGTGTGATGCTAAGTAAAATTTGTGACACTAGGTATACCTTCGTAATAATGGAAAGAATAGTAATTTCTTGCAAGTTATAAGAAAGCTAATTTTTGGAAATCTCATGATTCATTGTGTTTTGCAGTTCTCCATGCAACATATGCCAAGGTTCATTCTAGAAATTGAAAAAAAAACTTGACTGTTCTCATATCCTTTTAGATTAGCTTGTGTTGGAAATAATTATGCCACACTACATTTTGTTGCAAGAAGTTGTCTTCCTTGATACATACGATAATTGTGTTGGCTGTGCAAGTGGGAAAAACAATCAACTAAACTTCATATTAGGGTTCAAAGAGTACATATATAGGGTAGTATGTAAATGAATCCTTAGATGGATATTCAAATACTCTATAAGGTTTAACATAAGACTTAACACTCCCCCTCAAGTTGGAGCATATATATCAATCATGCCCAGCTTGTTACAAAGATAACTATAAGTTTCAATACTAAGCCCTTTAGTGAAGACATCAGCACACTAATCAGACGACTTGATATAAGGAGTAGACACAACTCCTTGCATCACTTTATCACGAACGTAGTGACAGTCCACCTCAATATATTTAGTACGTTCATGAAAAGTGAGATTATTAGCAATGTAAATAGCCGCCTGATTGTCACAATACATGGACATAGGTGAAGGAGTAGAAAAACCCAAATCAGTCAGAAATGAGCGAAGCCATATCATCTCGCAAGTAGTGTGGGCTATGGACCTATACTCTGCTTCTGCGCTGGAGCGAGAGACTACATTCTGTTTCTTGCTGCGTCATGTAACAAGATTGCTCCCAACATATGTGTAATATCCAGAAGTAGACTTTCTATCTCCTCTATCCCCAGCATAATCAGAGTCTGAATAGGCTTCTATCTGCAGATGGTCATTCTTTTTATAGATCAAACCTTTGCCTGGAGTCTTCTTGATGTAGGCCAGCACCCTTAAGACTCTTAACCAGTGTATCATTCGTGGTCCCTGCATGAACTGACTAAGAACCCCCACAATGTAGGCAATATCAAGTCGAGTAATAGTAAGATAAATCAGTTTTCCCACCAGTCTCCTGTATCTGCCAACATCCTCTAATTGAAGTGAGGAGTTATCCCAAAAATTCAGACTTTGATCCACTGGGGTAGTCTCAGGCTTGCACCCCAAAAGTCCAATCTCCTGTAAGAGATCCATAGCATACTTTCTTTGTGATAGAAGCATCCTGTCTCTATCGAATGCAAATTCAATACCTAAGAAATATTTAGGTTTGTCCATGTCTTTGGTAACAAAGTACTTCTGCAAATAATCTTTTATCTCTTGAATACCAGTGGTATCACTCCCTGTAACCAAAATATCATCGACATAGACAGCCAACAGGACACAACCATCCTTTGTTTCCCTGTAGAATATAGAGTAATCCACCACACAGCGGCGGAAGCCACAAGCAGATACAATACTGCTAAACTTTTCAAATTAGGCTCGTGGACTCTGTTTTAGCCAATAAATTGCTTTCTTAAGCAAACATACCTGATTCTCCCCCTAAGTAACATACCCTGGAGGTTACTCCATATATACTAGCTCAGACAGATCACCATACAAAAATGCATTTTTTACATCCAGTTGGCATTGATTCTAGGAATTATTTATAGCCACTGACAGAATGACCCTAATGGAATTTAATCTGGCAACAGGAGAGAAAGTCTCAGTATAATCAATGCCATATTCCTGTGTGAACCCTCTGGCAACCAACCGGACTTTGTAGCGATCCACCGTACTATCTGCTTTGTACTTTATAGCGAACACCCATCTGCAAGTTACAACATTGGTTTGCTTTAGTCTAAATACTAGTGTCCACGTCCATCGGGATCTCAGTGCCTCCATTTCATCATCCATAGCTGCTTTCCATTGAGGTACTAGGTTTGCCTCCTGGTAGTTCCTGGAAATAGACTCAGAAGAGAGAGACAAGGCAAATGTACGAAAGGAAGGATGAAGTCGCTCATAACTCACAAAATAGGAGATAAGGTGTGCAGTAGAAGAAGCACGTGTACCTTTCCTAATGGCAATTGGCAAATCAAGGACAATGGGTGGCAGATCTGCAGACGATGAAGAGGGATTGGTATTGGTAGGACGTGACTGCCGTCGATATACCTGTAAGGTGTCAGATACCTCAGTTCCTACAACAGGAGCATCAGTAACATCCATTTCCCTAGTCTCAACCACCGAAGGCAATGGAACACTATTAGAAACGGGAAGATTGTTATCAAAGAATCTTTGACCTTCGAAAAAGATGATATCAGCAAAAATGATGTATTTCCTAGTGGTATGAAGATAACAACGATAGCCACGCTGAGTACGAGAATAACCAACAAATACACACTTAATAGACCTTAGAGCAAGTTTGTTCAGGTTGGGAGTCAAGTCCTGAACAAAAGCTACACACCCAAATATCCGAGGAGTGAGAGGAAAGAGATCAACCCTCGGATAAAGCCTATGCAATGGGATATCCCCACCAAGTGGTGTGGACGACATGCGATTGATGAGGTACACTGCAGTGAGAACAACATCAGACCACAGATACTTGGGAACATGCATTTCAAGCATGAGAGACCGAGCAACATCAAGAATATGTCAATGCTTACGCTGCAACACACCTAAGGATTCACAATATTGCCGAAGACTTGTTTGAGTAAACTCTAAAGCATTGTTAGTGCGAAAGACTTTAGGATAAATAGAAAATTGATTCTTTATTTCCATGAAAAAATTCTTAACTGTGTCAAAAACATCGACTCTGTCCATCAACAAATACACCCAAGACACACGAGAAAAGTCATCAACAAAGACAATATAATATCTGTAGTCAGACACTGAAGAAGTTCTGACTGGACCCCAAACATCACAGTGGACTAAATCAAAAGGACGTTTACTCCTAACTAAACGTAGACCTCTAAAGGTAGCACGATGATGCTTACCTAACTCACAAAACTCACACTGAAAAGAAGATACAGACAACCAAGGTAGAGTTTGTTGAAGTTTCTGATGAGCAGGATGGCTAAGTCGACAATACCATGTGAACGATGAATCAGCTGTGGAAGCAAGAGTAGCAATGCCGCGAGGTATCTCATCTTTAACTAACAGGTACACACCCTGTCCTCTGTCACGCTTCAAACCAATCCTCTTCTCCGTCTACAAATCTTGAAAGGTACAGTGAAAAGGGAAAAAAGTCACACAGCAGTTTAATTATTTGGTAATAGAATTAATGGATAAAAGATTTACAAGAAATTTCGATACAAAAAGGATTTTATTTAGGATTAATTTGGACGTAGCACGAATAGTATCTTGCCCAATTACTTTACAAGTCTAACCATCAGCTATAGAAACAGATCTAATGTCAGGTAATTTAGAAAGGCGGGAATAAAGATTATGGTTACCTGTCATGTGAGTGGATGCTCCTGAATCAATAATCCAGGAACTGTCCCTAGAGGCAACTGAACCAGAAGTACTTGAGGTGAAAGCAGTGACATGAGATGCAACGGCAGGTGTAGACTGAGTCTCTTTGTACTGAATGAACTGTGCATACTCCTCCTGGGATAAGGTCACTGACTGAGCACTAGTGGAAGGAACATCTGTAGATGTCTGAGTCACCTCTGTTGAAGCTTGTGTCCATTCTGGTTTACCAAACTTCTCCCAACATCTGTCTGACCTGTGGTTGGTGCGACCACAATGCTCACATGGGATTCGACCTTTAAAATTACCACGTCCTCGGCCTCCTCTACCATAATTGCGACCGCGATCACGAACAGCCATAGCAGAATGATCAGCAGTGGGGGCAGTAGTAGCAGGCCCACCTGTAGAGACACGTAGGACTCTAGCAAATGTGCTTTCCAGATTAGGAGTAGAATCAGCCCCCAAAATCTGACTTTGTATCTGAGAAGAGATATTCGGATGTAGTCCAGAAAGACAGGAAGATACAGCAAGTTCCTCTCTGTATCTACGCATGGTAGTAATATCTGAGGTAAGTGGTTGATACAATTCAAGTTTGTCCAGAAGTACACGAAGCGCTCCAAAGTGATCTTGGATTGAACTATCGCCCATCTTCAAGGTAAAGATACACTCATATACTTCATAAACCCGAGCAATATTCTTCTCATAACCATACATCTGTTTGAGAGTGTCCCAGATTTTCTTGGCTGGACGAAGAACCATAACACTACAGACAACTGTGGGTTCTATGGTATTCACCATCCAAGAGACTATGGCTGAGTCATCAACAAACCAATCTTCATACGAGCTATCCTTTGCATCCGGAGGAGGCTAGGTCAGATGTTTGAGTTTGCGGTGCGCAGCTAAAAAGACTTCAAAACTCTGTGACCATAATAGATAATTCTTGTCATTGAACTTTTCTGAAGTACCGCTCAAATTCTTAATAAGAGATTCACAGGAAGTCATGGCAAAGGAAGAAATCAGATCTGAAATAAGGCTGAAAAATACGAACTAGTGTCCCAAATACTCAAGATGCAGATGGAGAATACAAGACACAAGCAGTAGTAGCAAAAAATCAAGGAAAACGTTAGAGATACGTAGCGTTCAGCAGTAGGAGAGCCATCGAATCTCACCAGTGGTAGTAGAACTGGTCTTCTATACTTCGTTTACATACGGATATACATAAGAGGGCAATGGCAAGAACCGTCACGTAGAGAAGAGGGACTACACCCCTCTAGACCTACCGGACAGGCCTTAGAAGGGCTTGCCGACGGTGAATATGGGCATACCAGGGCTGACAGAGGCAGGGAGGGCCGCCGGAGGCTGGCCGGAGGAGCCGATGGTGAAGAGGGAGGCCACCGGACGTGACCCGAGCTTCCGGTAGGGAGAAGAGGAGGCGTCGGAGGCTGAAGACGTCAACCCAGTGGCTGCAGTGACGTCCTGCAGAGTGTCAGCGACTTTCCGACTGCAGAACGGCCGGCGACAACGGTCGGAGACGGCGGTTGGCGGCGGAGGACGGCTGCTGGGTGGTGGGGAGGTTAGGGTTTCTCCCTGAGCTCTGGTACCATGTGCAAGTGATAAAAACAATCAACTAAACTTCATATTAGGACTCAAAGAGTACATATATAGGGTAGTATGTAAATGGATCCCTAAATGGATATCCAAATACCCTATAAGGTTTAACATAAGACTTAACATTGGCAAAACCGCAAAAGTTATGGACAAAAAATAGTGACAGATCTATACTATTGAAGTCATTTGGCCAGAAAAATTAGCAATCTGTAGAGAGTTGATTTTAGGCTGGCAGCTGGTTAATAGATAGGACATGTTGTCATGTTGATGTTTCACCTTTTATTTATTCAACCTGATATAAATACTAAAATATTCGTTAAATGAACTAAAGCTCAGAAATACATTATGATGAACTATTTTACATTTTATGGTGCACATTAAATTTGAAACCAGTGATTAGTTTATGTATTAATAAAAAAGGTTGCAGTGTTTACAATGGTGCTTCTATAAATCTGCCCTTTAGAAGTTTCCAAGACCATGCTTTAGCATGTAGGTGGGAGCCTTAGATGTAATGGAAGTATGCTTGAAATATCATGAGAATCAGGAGTTACAGACACGTCTTGGATATGTGGGGGTCTAGTATCATCGGTTTCCAGCCATGCCAATAGTTTTAGTAGTCCCCTGATGATTCCACTGCATGCTATAAAAATAAGGCATATGTTTGTGTTGGTGTAGGTCCTAAGCTTGCCTTGTAATGTAGTGCATCAATGGATGCCAAAGATTTATCAAGTGTGAGTTAATCTTCATTTTATCTCTAAAAACGATATGATCTTCTGTTATCTGTGTTGGGCTAAGGTCATATTTTGCCAAGCAGCCTGAATAAAATCAATGTTACTTTAGTAGTGTCAATTCTTTTCCATGAGTTAAGTTCAGTGAATGCCATTTTGTGGTGAAATTTTATTTTCCATGTGTAGCTTTTTGGTGGGATTGTCAACTCTGGAAATCCCGATATTAAAACAACTGATCTTTATGATAATGAGTATCCTTTATTTCATCATTAAGTTCTAGTGTGGCCTTTGATACCTAGCCATTTGAAATTTATTTGAAAGGTTTGATAATTATGTTTCTGATTTGCAAATAATATAACTAAATTATCCAAGCTTTTCCACTTATTCCTATTTTCTTCTTATTAGCTTGAACTCAGTTGCATGTATTCCCTTGACCAATTCAGCTACCTTCTCTTCAATTTTAATGATTACCCCAATGGGATGGTAACACTTTTCAATTTGTTAGTTATGGGAAACTGGCAAGCATGGATGCAGGTAATGTTCTCAGTGTGAACTTTGATGTTTACATTCTGATATGCTCTATTCTTTATGTTTTTCTGTTAAATAATATATTTGATAAAAATGCTTCTGTTTAGCCACTGTACCTATAAAAGTGAATCAAGGCACTCATTTCTTTTGAGGAGGGTTCCAGCTTGACCAACCTAGTGGTGCTCTGATTAGTAACTTCATTCATAATGTTCTGATATGCTGTATTCTTTTATATTATTGTGTTAAATAATATATTTAATGGCAATGCTTCTGCTGAGTTGCTGCACCTATCAGATGCGAATCGATGCACTCTTGTTTCCTTTGAGGAGAGATCCATTTAGGATTATTAACTTGGATAACTCGTTTCTTTCATAACTTGGATAACTCATTTCTTTCAAGGAGAGAGATCCATCTAGGATAACTATCTTTGATATCTCATGAAACATATACATTCTTGATCACTCTTCAGTATATGTAGACTATTACATCTTTGGTGCTTTTTGGTAAACTTAATATAACAATGGCTGTATGTATAATCTTCTTCAAGTTCAGTACATGCCTTTCTTATGAAGTTATTGTTGGATCTCAACTTATGCCAATAGCACAGATACTTTTCACAGTTCTAAGTCCTAGTATTATTGCTTTAGTGTCTCTATTTGTAAGTCAGGTTTTTTTAATGAATTTGGAGTTGTATGTTCTTGAGATGATTTAAGTTACCTTTTTATCGATGTCAGCTTGTTCATAAAGTTGGCTGTTATGCATGACTTTTCAATATTAGTTTTATGGTAATAATGGAAAAGGAATCCAAAAAAATTAGATTCAATGGGGTCTTTCACTCACATTTTTTTTCCCACCAAGAATGTTTTTAACTGGTTTTACTAGCTCTGAAAATGCCATTGTATGAGAATCTAGAATTTTCATGAATGATAATAGTAATAGTATGATACTTCCAGGTTTCTAATAATTTAGATATATTATCCAGCACATTGTCACAATTGAAATCCATTTTTGTAGCATAGGGATCGTTCTGCTCTTATGAACCAGATTGGAGATGAAAAGGGCTAATATTTTGAAATCTTCCATTATACTAAACCACTGTTTCTTTTCTTGTACTTTTCAGAGCTACAAGGATTTGACAGGGACATCTTGGGCACTTGCGTACTTTGTCAGTTTCTATCTCATAACAATCTTGTTGCTGCTGAATCTGGTGAGTTCACATTTACAGCTAGCTGGCTCTAAATGTGTAACACTTAATATTGTGAATGTTGAATATACTAAAGAAAAGGTGGTATTCTGTTATATCGTAGATTTGGTTTTTTCTTTAGACCAGAAAGACTTTATTTTTAGGTAAATCCTGTCTCCCTAATATGGGGTTTACTGGAATAGTTGGAAGTTTAGTGTAGTATGGGTCCTACTTGTGTTCCATACTTCCACCTACTTGGTATCACAGCTAAGTTCTTGAGATTTAGGGTTTTCAAGAAGAAGAGAGCTCACCATTCCCTCTCCTCCCTCATCCAGAAGAGGAGGAATCTTTATCTTTCTCTCTCTCTCTCATGTTGCTCCACCAATCTTTCAACAGATCGTATGGATCTCGCCAAATATTATCAATATCTTCCCTGTGGTAAGTTCATCTTCCAACAATCATTTTCTTCAGCCTCCTTGATGCCACCTTGAGGTGGTCATGCCGCCTTTTGCAATAAAACTTTTTTGGATGCTCCCTTATGCTCTTTTCTGCCTTTTTTGCACCAGTACTAACACCCAGATTGACCTTTGGTCATCTCTGCAACAACCCTATGCCTATCACAGCCACCAAACCTCACATCCGGTCTTATCTATCATTTTTCCAGCCTTCCTCGTCATTGATATCTCAAACTTCACCAACCTCATTCCATTGCCATCATGATTCCTACCTTTAAATTAGGCACCTACCAACTTTGTCCAGATCATCATCTCTGCGACAACTCTATGCCTATCACAGCCACCAAACCTCACATCAGGTCTTATCTATCGTTTTTCCAGCCCTCCTCGTCATTGAGATCCCAAACTTAACCAACCTCCTTCCATTGCCGTCATGATTCCTACTTTTAAATTAGGCACCTACCAATTTTGTCCAGATCATGGGATTCCACTCCACCTCCAGGACGAAGCCACCTCTTCATGCTCCTTGCGGCAGCAGCCAAGACATTGCACACCACATGTAGGTCAATCCCTATGCTTTTCATGCACCATTTTCTCTCCGTTACTCAACCCCACTCCTTATAGAACAAATCTGTTAATGTGGGATATGCACCAAATTGTTAATGAATAAGGATAATTAAAGGGGGAAAGCATTTTTTGTTGCACAGGAGCAATACTTGTTCACATCCCAAAGTCCTGAATCCTGTCCCGAGCCGAGCCTCATCCCTTCTATAATCACAAACAGTTCATTGGCAAACTTGTTATTGCTTCGTTATTTGATTCTGTGTACAAAGTTTGACATATTTATTTCTGCAGGATAAACACTAATTACTTCAGGATAATGTTATTTCAGGTTTTGGCATTTGTCTTGGAAGCATTTTTCGCGGAAATGGAGCTTGAAACAAGTCAAACAACACATGAATGCAGAGAAGATGACATGGTAACTAATTGTAATCATCTGTTTAAAAAAAAACTAATTGTAATCATTTTTTTAATTATTGAGGAACACGTAGAGACTAATATTTCTTATAGCTTTTTTCTTTATTTTCTACATAAATGTTGAAATCATATTTGTATCTTTTTCCTGCAAATTGTGCTCTCATAAAATATTTTACCTGCTAGACATTATGTATTTGCTAATTTGTATCAATGGACTTAGTTAGAGTTAATTGTACTTGCATAGATTTACTCTTCCCTACACACAACATACCTAATAGTGATATATCTATATAAGTCAATCAAATGTTCGCAACAGTTGATCAATTGTTCATGACCTGTGCCATTTAAGGCAATCAGGGATTAGTGACCTCTGGTTGGAAAATCAGCCAATGGTGCCAATGAATCAGATTGGCAGCCTTACCAGCTTTGGCATTTAATGGATTTGAAGCTGATTATCTATTTTTTAATTACTTATCGAACCAAGTAAAAATTGATTGAAGTATGAGGAAGTAGACAAGGCAAAGAAGCAAGAAGAACAAAACAAGAAGACAATCAACCAAATGACTCCCATATTGGAAAGTAATTGTTAGAAGAAAGAGAAAACTAGTAAATTATCATTGATCAAGGATTGATTACATATCTATGGTGGTTAGGGTATTAGTTAGATTAAATGGATCCTTATATGGATCTTTGTGTTATCCATTTAATAGATTACTTGTAGGTTAAGAATGTATTCTCCCATATATAGGAAATCGTAATCCTTTGTTATTGAATGAAAAATATAGTAGTTTCTTCCTATTTCACATGGTACTAGAGTTCAGGAAAAACCATAGAATTTGAGAGAAAGAGAGTGTGTGTGCGCACAGTAGTCGTCATCGTCGCCGGACTTTTGTTGCAACAGTACCATCGGTGGCAGCGGATCCATGAGGAAACCTCCCCCTTTCTAGTCTTTCTTTCCCATCTAAAGCCTGATCTGTCATTGTGAGGTGCAGATTTGACCAAGTCCATCGTCGGTATGCCTAGGTCTAAGTTGTTCTGTCGCCACCTATCCTGTCCCCTCTGTCTCGTGGCAACTACAACAACTCTGGTGCGTCCAGGTAGTCCCGTCTCACCCGTCGGCGTCTCCAACCCATTCCCCACCACCCTCCAGGCTCTTCTACCCCTCCCGCAACCCTTTTTGGCCTCCCACGCCCCTCTCTGTGCCACTAGCATAGAATCAAACGTCGGTTTCGTGTCGGACTTCGGTTCGACAAAAATAAGAAATGTGTCGGACATCGGTGGAAATGTCGGTGGAAACGCGGTCAATTTACGGAAATCCATGGAAATGGTAAAACAACTTTGAATTTTGATTTGAAACTCTTAGATAAGCTAAAGTAAGTAATAATCTACATCTTAGACTACTTAGATCAACTTCTTCAACATATATCACATGAAAATACAATAGATAGACCTAATAGAAATATCCTGAAGTATAAATAATACATAAAAATACTTAATAAATGTTTAAAAACAAAAAGACTCAAAAAAGTTACCTTATATATGCTTAATACCATGAAGAATGCCTTGGTGGATCAAAATATTCTTCCTGTACATCAGCCATATTATGTTCTCGATGAATTTATTGTCGAATTTGAGACTCTCTCCAGAACACATAGTTGTTCCAAGACATATGATTATAATGTCTGATATTCATTGATGAAGTAGTGGTATTGTAATATTGGCAGTTGTATTAAGAATCCCATTGGTGGATATTGAGGAATTATATATACTGGTTGA
>JAMKQA010051640.1:0-12112 GCA_024699735.1 Posidonia australis
TTTGATGATTTTAATTAATTTTGTGATTAAGGTTTAATTAGTTGATTTTAATTAATTATTTTGGGAATTTTTAGGGATTTTAATTTTAAGTTTTTAATCAGAATTTTGTGAGTTAAATGTGATTATTAATTTTGAATTTCAGGGTTTTATTTAATTGGTTTGAAATTTTGGTTTTAAGTTTTAATTAGGGTTTATTTAGGTATTTTGAGTTAATTAGGGTCTTTTGGGTTTAATTAGGTTTTTTTGGATTAATTAAGGTTTTAAATTTTTATTAATTAAGGTTTTTAATGGATTTTCATTTTAATTAGGGTTTTTACATATTTATTTAGATTTTTAAGTGATTTAATTTGAATTAAGCTTAAATTAGGGTTTTTGTCTTATTTAATGGATTTTAATTTCTTTTCACTTGATTAGGGTTTAAAATTTTGATTAATTAGGGTTTTATTGGATTTTAAGTTGATTTGAGTGGATTTTAGCTGGATTAAGTGGATTAGGATTTAGGGTTAGATTTTTAAATGGATTTAATTGGATTTTGTTTGATTAGGGTTCTTGTTAGGGTTTTGGGTGGATTAAGTGGTTTATTTGCTTTTTAGTGAATTTTAGTGGGTTTTAGTGTTTTATTGGGTTATGCAGGCTAGTGTGAACCTAATTGGGCTTGTGTGAGCTAGGATTTTGGTGGTCGCGACCAGAGCATCAACCGGAGGAGCCAGCTGCCAAATGAGCTCAAAATTGGGGCGTCTACACTACCTTTTCTCTTATAAAATGAACATCGATTTCAACATGTATGGTGTGACCATGTAACACTAGATTTCGTGAGAGAGAGATTGTCACACCAAATTAGTGGAGTTGCAGATGAAGACCACCGAAGCTCCTTAAGCAGGGACTGAATCCAACAGAGCTCAGTGGTCGTGGATGACAAACTGTGATATTCATCTTCTATGGAAGAACGGGTGACAATAGATTGTTTCTTAGAGCTCCAAGATATGGGATTGAAACCAAGAAAGATACAAAAGCCCTGAGTCGAGTGACGATTAGACACGCAACCAACCCAATCAGAATCACAATGAGCTACGAGTTTAGAAAAACCAAGGGTAAATTTAAGCTCAGAAGTGATAGTCCCTTTGAGATAACGAAAAATTTGTTTAATAGGCATCATGTGTATCTCAGTGGGATTTTGCATAAATTGACATGCTTGATTGACAACAAATGCTATATCTGGTATAGTAAGAGTAACATATTGTATAGTGCCAACCATGCTACGATAGGGTGCAGTATCACTCAAAGGCTTGCCATCAAGTTTCGATAGTTTCTGAGTTGCAGCTGGTGAGTTTACTTGTTTGCAACCACTCAGCTCAAAACGATCCAGAATGTCTAGAATGTACCAAGATTGAGAGAGACACAGAGAATCTGAAGATTGAGAAATAGAAATGCTAAGAAAATAAGAAAGATTACCCATATCTTTCATGTGGAAGTGAACACTATGATCAGTAACCAGCTGTTGAATGAACTTTAGACTTGTCCCTGTGATGATAATATCATCAACATAGAGAAGGAGATACACCATAATACTGTTATCATGATACACAAAAAAGACGAATCTGAAGTAGTCATGAAGAAACCAAGCTCTTCAAGTTTGGAAGAGAATTTGGTATACTAGGAGCGAGGTGCCTATCACAAGCCATATATAGACTTAAGCATTTTACAAACATGAGTTGGCTTGGATGAATCAATGTAGCCCTATGGCTGTTGCATAAAAACATCTTCTTGCAAAGACCCATCGAGAAAGGCACTCTCAACATCAAGTTGATGAAGAGACCAACCAACACGTACAACAATTGCAAGAGCCATTCTGATGGTAACATGTTTAATAATAGGGTTGAACGTGTCAGTAAAATCAACGCCAGGCAGTTGGTGAAAGCCTTTGGCATCTAATCTAGCTTTTTGCTTATTAAGAGAACCTTCAGTATTGAGCTTAGTTTTGTAGACCCACTTGCATCCTACCACATTCATGTTGGATTCATAAGGAACTAGAACCCAAGTTTGTTGCTTCTGAAGTGCTAAAAACTCTAAGTCCATAGCTTGTCTCCATGATGCAGATTTAGAAGCACGAGTAAATGAGGTAGGGGTTGAAACAAAATTAGAAACAAGCACAAGTGGAAGCTTATGATTGGTACTTAGAAAGGCTTTCTTTTGGATATACCAGACTTAGCTCTAGTTTGCATAGGATGAATGTTAGTAGACGGATTTACAGTAGCAAGTGGAGAATTAGGATGAGGAGAAGCAAGAGTTGAAAGAGGAGAATTAGGAGGAGTAAGAGCACGAGTAGATGAATTAGGTAGAGAAGAATCATGATAAAGATCAGACTTAGAATTAGAAGGTAAAGACACAAGGCAAGTGGTAGACAACATAGGAGACACTTGCAGATTGTTTTCTGACACAGGAAGCTTAGAATATGGAAAAGAGATTTCATCAAAATGAACATGCCTTGACACATACACTCTACCAGAGGAAGGATCCTAGCTTTTATAACCTTTGTGATTCAAACTGTAGCCAATAAAGATACAAGCAACACTTCAAAATTGCAGCTTGTTAGAATTATACGGACAAATCCATGGATAACAACAGTAGTCAAAAGGTTTCAAAAAAGAATAATCTGGTTGTCTTGAAAACAACAGTTGAAATGGTGATACTTGACCATTTTTCACAATAGACAATCTATTGATTAAATAGATAGCTGTGGTAAAGGCTTCAAGCCACATGGAGGATGGAAGCTTGGAATGGGCTAGAAGAGTTATGCCTATTTCTACCAGATGACGATTCTTTCTCTCTACTATTCCGTTTTCCTTAGGGGCGTAGGGACATGAAAATTGATGAAAAATTCCTTTGATCCTTAGAAAATTTACCAACTTCTTACTAGTAAACTCACCTCCTCCATATATTCTAATAGTCTTAACCGAAAAACTCAATTGATTCTCAACAAAGATACAAAAATCAACAAACACATTACAGAATTCAGATTTATGTCTAATAGGAAACATCAAGCTGTAGCGGGAGTAATCATCAATGATGAGAGCATAAAAATGAAACCCAGTAGCACTGGTAATAGGTGAAGGATCCCACAAGTCACAATGCAAGAGCTGAAGAGGTGCTGTAGCTAAGGAAGTAACTGAAGCAAATGGTAAATGACAACTCTTCCCTTGTTGACAACTGGGACAAAGAGATGTTGGAGAAGAAGAACAAGTCAATTGCAGTTGATGAAGGACCTTGAAAAGAATGTTGATAGAGGGATGTCCAAGTCGGTAATGCCACAATTTGGTAACATCAACATTGCTGAGAAGAGCCTTGGGTGGAGGAGTTGAGGAGGCAGCAAACACAATGGAATACATATCACTGTCCGCTCGACCTTGGTGAATAATCTTCCCTATGCTCTTGTCCTTGATAAGAAAACCACTATCATCAAACTGAAAGAAATAGCAATTATCTCTAGCAAATCTCTTGACAGATAACAGATTAAAAGAGGCTTATGGACAATGTAACACCTTATTCAAAGAAAAGTTAACACCCCCTTCAAAACAGGTAAGACTACCAGTATTAGCAATTGAAAGTATATCTCCATTACCTATTTGAATAGAGTCTAAGCCTTTCTAAGGAGTAGAAACATGTAAATTTCCAAGCTCAGACGTGATGTGATGGGAAGCTCCGGTGTCAGTATACCATAAGTTTTCATCAATAGCTGAGGATTTACTTGCAACTGTTGCCATCAACTTTTCAGTAGGTTGCTTTCCCAAGTTGTTCATATTGAGGCTTTGAAAGCAATCAATTGTGGAATGTCCATATTTATGACAGATTTGACATTGAATTTGGCTGAACGAAGACACAGAACTAGAACCAGAAGATACAGAGGAAGAAGAGACTGGCAAAGGTAACAAAGGAGGTTGCTGAGAAGTTGATTGAAAGACTTTAGCTGAAGAAGTCTTATTAGAAGGATGACGAAAGCTTTGAATATTCCTATTAGTTTTAAAACCTTTCTTGGACTAATTTTGAGCAGCCATGGCAATTCTGGTCACAAAGGAACACTCATCAAGTAAACATACTTCTTCAGCAATTAAGAGAGAAGAGAGTTCATCAATGCTAACAGGAACAAAACGAGCTCAAAAAGAGGAAGAGAATGGTCGATAATCAATAGGCAAACCATTTAGAATATAAACTTGCAGATCCTCATCAGAAATTGAAGAATTAGTCGCAGCAAGATGATCTGTGATTGATTTAAACTTTTGCAAAAAATCATCCGTTGATAGTGATCCCTTCTTGATGGAATGCAACTGCTTACGAAGAGACAGAGTATGAGTTGAGGTGAATTGTCCAAATCGCTTAGCAAGCTTGTCTGAAGCTTCCATAACAGACGTCACACCAATATTATAGGAAAAAGCAGACACAGATAGAGTCGCATTAATCCAGGACAAAAGAACTTGATCCTTGAAATACCAGAGAGCATAGTTGGGATAATCATAGCTTAGAGGAGAGAGCGAACCATCAACATGATGCATAAGATTCTGACCACGAAGAATGGGCTCAAACAAAGATCACCAAAGTAAGAAATTCATGTCATCAAGTTTGATCAGAATCGAACCTACGATATTATTGATGACAAGCGGAGATGTAGTAGAAGACCCATTGCCGGAAGAACTTCCGGTGGCAGCGCTGTTGCACGAAGACATAGACGCCATGAATCTGAAGAACAAGTCCCAATCAGATGTAGTGATGCGTAGGGGCGAATAATACTATGAAAGCAGTGAAAGCAATTGTAAAGACAATTGCAGAGACAGAGGAAAAGAATCCAGGAAGAAGTAGAGACAGAGACACTGAATGCAGCTCTCGTTTCTAATATTTTAACCATATGAGTACAATCATGTATATATATGAGTAGCTGACAATAGTTATTACAGCTGTTGACCAGGGAAAACCAAAATAACAAGCTAAGTACCTAATACAATCAGCTACCAACTAACAGACTCAGAGCAACCCAACAGAAAGGCACTAATGCTTATCACTTCCCACAAACATATTTGGGCCTTCTGCTAATCTCTAGGCGCCTCACGATGGATCACTGTCAGCCTCTCCTCTCTCGGCTGAGACGTGCTCTTGCTGGCTGGAAGGGACGGCACCTCTCCTTCGCTAGGCGCATGTAGCTCATTCATTTGGTCCTTACCTCGGCCACTCTGCACTGGACCACCACCTTTAAACATCTGGCACTTCTTTGCACCGAGGTAGAGCGGCTCCTTTCCCGCTTCCTTTGGCACGATGATCGGGTCTCGACGGTCAGTTGGGAAAATTGTTGCTTCCCTCTCTCTGAGGGGGCCCTGGGTTTCTCACGGGTCTCGGTCTGCAATAGGGTGGGCCTCTTGAAGACTTTCTGGCACATGGCCTCAGCCCGCACCTCGCCGAGGGTGGCTTGGATGCGGTCCAAGTATCTCAACTCCTCCATTTGGGATGCCTCCGACTCCCGATTCTGCTCCTGGGCCTGGCATGGCCTGTTCACTGTGTGTGACGCTGCTCGCTCCTTCGTTGCTGGTGACCCTCCCACTTGGCTACCCCACGCCTCAGGTGTCTTCACTTCCACCTCTGCCTGGCAGGCCATTCGCCCACGCGTGCTTCTTGTCCCCTTGACTGGTGGTGTCTGGTTTAGGGGCCACATCCTAAGGCACACTTTCTTCCTTCGGCTTCGCTACTTGGGAAGATGAAAACTCAAAATCGCCTCCTCCTGTATGGGTCCATCCTCATCTCCTGGTGAGCGCGCTCTGTCTTCACACTTACGAGGACTTACACCATTTGTTTTTTGACTGCCCCTTCTCTAGGGAGGTTCTCTGCCTTATGGATTGGGGCCTATGGTTGGGGCTTGCCAGGAATGTCGACGTTTTGGTCGTGCACCTCCAGGACCACCCGAATCTGCATTTCAGGCAACGGGCGCTCCTCACACTTGCCGGGCTAGTTTACTTCGTCTAGATTGAGCGAAACACCTGCATTTTTGACACTGGTTACGACCCGCACTCTCCCTCCCTTACTTGGACCTGTTGCCAGTGCCTCCTCGTGCTCAAATATCCCTCTTGATGCCACGGGTCGAGGATTGTGGTTTGGGGCGTTGTTTTTCTCCAGCCTTCCTCTTTTTGGTGCACGCACTTGGACATCATTCAATTTTTTGCCTTTCCTTTCGCGGCTTGCGTGCCAATTTTGGGATGGTTTGTCTCACCTTTCTTTGGGCTGAACATGCGTGATTGTGTAATGCTCATTGCTTTAGGGCCGGGCCACATCATTGATGACATGTAAACTGTAATATGTATTTTTGTCCATATATATATACACACTTCTCGAGAGCTTGGCTTCCTCTTGCTCTGCAAAAAAAAACATGCAAGGAAACACGCTTAAAATCCATGTAGTAGGTCCAAAAATAGGTCCAATGTGGGTCACCATTGTGACTTACTACCACGACTATCTTACTTGGATGGCTAGTGTGGATGACCAGTGTCGATCACTAATGTAGTTTGCCTGAGTCAGTAGCAGACCTGTTGAGGGATTGGTTGGTCCTTTCACTTTTGGACCACTAAATCCTCACTTCCTATTAGCATGCATGGATCTAGGTGTTTCCCTTGACATTGTTAGACGATCGTACCCCTCATCCCAATCCCAAACTCAATCCAATCCTTAGTCATTCAATCTCCACCCATTATTTCAATTTAGTTACACATCTACGTCTTTCATGCACTCCTGCAACCTATTTAATCTCTCCCACCTTGTCCATGATGAGGTTGCTAGACTAGAAGCCAACTTTGCCGATGAGAAGCCTCCCACTACACCACCATCCTCTTTCGTTGTTGGCCATCTCAACTCACCACACCATCAGCCACTGTACAGCCTTCCCTCACCACTGGAGCATCCTTCCTGGTCTTGTAAACCCACCACCTTTGCCATCAAAGGGAAATCCAAGCCTACTTTCCTCCCGTAGCACTAGGGCAACCTCCCTGGCCGAGCACCACCGTCGCTAGCCATCTGCACTACAGCCAAACATCCACACAACACCTCTAGCATGTCTAGACCTTATGCAACCTAGCCAGCACTCTCCGTACATTCTCTAACCTATGCCCACTAACTAGACCAAGCTTTGCCTCCCTCGCTGTCATCTTAGCTTCGACAACCTAGAGTGAGCTGTCGACGTTGGGTGAGACAATCGTGCATCGGCTAAGGTAGTTCTTTGTTCCCTGAGCAAAATTAGCTTCTCCATTTACTTTCTGATGCTCCTTCAACATGGTTTCATCAATGTTTTGTCTGGTATTTTCCTCTCATGGCATGTTCTGTTTTCCAATGGTGGGTTAATTGTCTGTGTGAGGCTGTCAGTCATTAAGCTCAGGCCATGACCCATTTTTGCATGTCCCTCCTCCTCTTGACACTTTCTCGATGCTCACCATGCACCTATGGCCAGAAACCATCTTCTTTTGGTTGTGTGTCAGTCGATGGTGACATTACAGTGGGTTAAGTGTTAGGAGGAGGATGCTTGCATATGTGTTTCATTTTTTGTGGCATTCATGTCTTGTCATGTCCCAAATTTTTCCACAATAATTTAAACAAATTAAAATATAGGAAAACTAAAGCTAAACAGTAAATATCAAACTACTAGGAACCTATGTGTGCGGCTAAGGGACTCCAATCTATATGCACTACGCTAAGCCAATCGCATGTTTGCACCTGCAAACCAAAACCACAAGGAAAATGTATGAGTGACCAAAGTCACCCAATACACACCCCACGAAAATCGCAGAAAACAAAACCACAATCTATTTTCCTTTTAAATTCCTTTCGCAAACCATTTTGTCAAAACCCCATAAATCAGGCCCACACAGGCCAAAACCACAAACCAGGGCTCTACTAGCCCAAAGCCACACACAAAGGCCCTCAATGGCCAAAACCACACACAGTGAGTTGGGAAGCCCGGCGCTAGGCAACCTAACTCTAGCCACATGTAGTCCACTTAGGAGCGACCCCAACGTTCTATACTGCCACGGTGTGCCACCCTGTGCAGGAGCCAACCACCGTCCCGTGATTCTCCCACCTGGAGAACCCTTAGAAGCCAACCCCTCCCTAGGAAGGCTGTCCTGTCTCTCAGAACGTTACCAACTACGGGGCACATGTCCCACCCGCACTGGCCACCACAGGGTACGTCTCCTCACGGCGTCCTCCACACACAGTGCTCAAGAGGGAGTGTCATACCTCCACACCCGACAACACCCGAGCATCAGTGCTCACAACGACAGCAGGAGTATCATACCTCCCCATCATCCCGCAAGGCACCTCAACCCATGGACCACAACCCTAGCCTCGAGACGACAGTGAAGGAGTCTCATACCTTTAGGACCCGACGCCCCTTAGCCACCGGTATCTTGGCCCCTAACCTCAACAGGGGACATCGTGCCCGACCACCCGAGAATGTCGTCACATTCCCTAGTCCCGACGACACGGTCCCACGCTGCCTCGGCCTGCACACAGGAAACCAGGAAATCATTTTCCAAACTAGGTCAACCATTTCCATGAAATCCATTTTTCAAACTATTTTCATATCTTTTGAAAACTCTTCCAAAACCACAGCAAAACAGCACATCAGGTGTCCCAAGGGACCACCATTGATGGACCATAATCCCATCTCATAGGGACAAAACACAGCATCCAAAAAGGCATCGAAAATACATTTGCAAACTCATTTGGGCCCAGAATCAGCATGCCGAAATCAAGTTCGGTATGCCGAAAACCCTTGGTTCGGTAGGTTGATTTGGATTGGTCGATCAAATCAAGTCAATGGTCAACACTCAGGCCAAAGTCGGTATACCGTCCAAAAACGGATGACCGAAACTCGACTAGAGGACCTAAACTGACATAAAAACGGTATGCCTAGCGGAATCGGTATGCCGAAATCCCCTGATTCGGTATGCCGTTTCCATTCGGTATGCCAAATTTTGCGAAACCAAAAACTTGTCCAAACCCCATTGTCCAAAATCGCCCCAACTAGGACCTCCGATAGGACCACCTAAACAAACACCAAAAATCATGCATAAAACATATGGTGTAGACACTCGATTCTACTCCAAAACCCAACATACAAAACTAAAATCCATTCACCATGCATCAAGATATAAAATCACAAAGGCAGAAGGTCAAAAGTACCCAAAACACACCATTCGGCATAAATGGCAATAAATGCTGCATAAATACACAATAAATTCTAGGAAGGTAAACTTACCTAGATTTCATGCAATCCTAGCATTTTATACCAAATTTCATACTCTCTATTACTCGAAGTGGAGATGCGTACCTGAGAAACGCCTTCGGTAATCTCTAGCCGACTCCGGCGAGCTCTGGCACAACCACGGCCACAGGGCACACCACTCGAGCTCCGCACACCACCACGAGCAACCACAACCCTCCACTTCGCTCTCTTGACCTCTTCCTCTCTCTCTCGACGCGCGCGCGATGTAGGGGGAAAACAGAGGAGGTAAGGGAGACGAGTGGAAGGGAGGAAGGGAAAGGAGAAGGAAGAGGAGTGGGGAGGAAGAGAAAGAAGGTGGAGGAGGAGAAGGAACGCGCCACTGAGGAGGAGGGGGATGGAAGAAGAGGGAAGGAGGAGACGGAGATGGGTGGCGAGGAGAAGTGCGGTGCGGCTTATAAAGCTTGCGCCCGCAGTAGCTGAAAACGTGCCCACCTACGCGTCTCAGCCACCGGCACACCGCACGAGCAGCCAACCACCAGCGACCACCAATGAGGCCAATTGCAAGTCTCAACCAGCAGCCCACACACATGCAAGCCCCATGGGGACCCCACACCCGGGCCCCACACGCACAGTGCCACAATGCACAGTGCCAACCATGCACAGGGACACGTAAATAGAAGCCAGCCCACGATGCCCAAGCCCGAAAGCACAAAACTGCACAACGGCCTCAGAACAGTAACACCCGTCCAGGAATAAAATTCATAAAATATAAATAATTACAAAATGAATTTTACGGGTGTTACATCCTAACCCCCTTAAAAGAAGATTTCGCTCTCGAAATCACTAGTTAAAAAGATACGGGTACTAGGCTAGGATGGCTTCCTCACGTTCCCATGTGGCCTCCCTGGCTCTATGATGCCGCCACCACACCAAGATTAGCAGAATCACCTTGTTCCGCAGCACCTGCTCCTTGTGGTCAACAATCTCGATGGCATCCTCCACAAATGACAGATCTTCCTGGAGCCCTTCTAGCTGAACTAGGATCACATGAGAAACGTCAGATAGACACATCCTTAGCATGGAGACATGGAACACGTTGTGCACGGACGACATCTCTGGTGGTAGATCCAACCGATATGCAACCTGACCGATCCTCTGGGTGATCTGGTACGAGCCAATATAGCGAGAACTCAGCTTGCCACGCTTCCCAAACCGCATGACACCCTTGGTCGGTGACACTTTCAGAAACACATAGTCTCCTACCAGAATTCCAGTGGTCTCTGCCTCCTTTTGGCATAGCTCTTCTGCCGACTCAGTGCAGCCAGCAACCTGCTCCCGATCAAATCCACTTTGTCCGTATACAACTGCACAAGCTCAGGACCAATCAACTGACGCTCGCCCACCTCGCTCTAGCAAACCGATGACCGTAGAAAGCTTCGTACGGCGCCATCCCGATGCTCAAGTGATAGCTATTGTTGTAGGCGAACTCAATCAACGGCAAATGCTCCTCCCAACTCCCTTGAAAGTCTATGGCACATGCTCTGAGCATATCCTCTAGTGTCTGGATAGTCCTCTCTGTTTGACCATCCGTCTGAGGATGAAATGCCATGCTATAGTTGAGCATAGTGCCAAAGGCCTCCTACAGAGTTCTCCAGAACCTTGAGGTGAACCTCGGGTCTCTGTCCAACACGATGGACACTGGAACACCATACAACCTCACCACCTCGGAGACATACAACTCCGCTAGGAGATGCATCGGAAGCTTCACCCGAATGGCCAGGAAGTGAGTAGACTTGGTTAGCCGGTCCACGATCACCCACACGGTGTCGTTCTTCCTCTGAGTCCGCGGCAAACCAGTCACGAAGTCCATCAAGATGTGCTCCCACTTCCATACAGGAATATCCAACAACTGCAAAGTCCCTCCAGGTCTCTGGTGCACTACCTTGACCAGCTGGAAGGTAGTACACCTCACCACATGGTCAGCAACATCTCTCTTCATGCCAGCTGTAACCATGCCGACGGGGGTGGCCCCACACGGGTAGGTGACGTGTGTGCCAAAGGAGCGACAAAGCCATGGCGAAAAGAAAAGGGAAAAAAATGCAAATTACAGGAGTCGCCACCTAGTCTATTATGGAAGACGAGGAAAACAATAAACACATGAAGAATCATGCAAACAAAATAAAGGGGGGCTGCGTAAAACCGGAAATGCAGGTAAGGATCCCTGTTACGTGCGAGGAACGTGTTAGGCACCCTCGCACGCCTGACGAATCGGTCTTCTAATGATTTCTCTTTTGCAAATGAATGTCGGCTTTCAACCTTTTGCTGTACGCTCGAGGGCGATATGCCATGCTATGTTTAGTGCCTTATGCTAGTTGGTGCATGATGTGTAAGGGGTGTGTCTTAATGCTCAGAAGTATCACTCTTTATTTCGGGTCAGGTGCGTAATGCAAAGATATTGCATAAACATAATCAAAAATTGTATCATTTTGAGTGATTTCTCATCATCACTTACTATATGCCTAAATGCAAGCTAAGATGTAGGAAAACTGCTGAAAACAAAGATGTGCCTCCTTAATGCACCACGAAAGAAAATCAGATGAAAACCCAGAAGCAAATCGGGTCGAGAAAGCAAGCAAGACATCTGAAGAACATGCTATATGCTACTGAAAATAGGATACTGCGCCTGTTTGGTGCGCCAGACTGGTGCGTCAATCTGGAGCACCACCTATGTGCGTCTAGGTGGGCCAGCTAAATATGCAGAAGTAAAACAGAAAGCCATGCAAAGCAAAACATCAGAGGATGCACTCTGGAAAACATGCTGCAGAAAACATTCAGTAAAACTCAGGAAAACATGCATCTAAA
>JAMKQA010051641.1:0-25327 GCA_024699735.1 Posidonia australis
GTTATTATATGCTGAAATCATGCAAGCATGAACATGGCATATTAGAGATCAAACCCCAAAAAGATCGGGATCCAAAACAAACAGGAAAGCATGCAAACCATGATGCAAAATCTACTGTTTGCATCCTATGACCAGGCTGGTGCGCCAATTTGGTGCACCAGGTATGTGCTCCAACCTGGTGTGCCAGGTTGGTTCGCCCTAGATACCTTATTTCAGACTGTAGTTTGATTTCAGAGTATGAGCTAGATGCATGCAACTAAATGGGTTATTGTCTGTTCAGACCATTAACCTAGATGCCTGGGAACCTAATCATGTTAAACAATCAAGCATTAAAACACTCCTATCATTGTCTCCTTAATCATGCATGTTCATGGGTTCCTTAGGATTGCAACTACCTATGGATGATTTTATGATTCATGAAGTGATCTAGCTGATCTATGAGCATGAGGAAATGATAAAGCATGCAAAGGGGTACATCACAACTTATGTTCTATGGCTAGTGATTTCATAAGACTATGATACAGTGCTCAAAAAGATCATACAATGCAAGAAATCATCACGGTAGACAAATAATAAACATATAAAAGTGCATCACGAACACCCGATTTAAATAAAATTGGCAAAGAAACATCGACATACAGGCCTAATATCAGTCTAGCTGCAGTGTAATCTTTATTCAGAACATCATGTAAGCTCATGTGTAAAGAAACTTACCTATGGTGTGTTCTCCTTTGGATGGCTCAAGATATCTCCTCCTTGTTGCTTTGGACACAGTTGGGAGTACTCAGGGATGCAAGGGAATGCTTTGAAGGTAGGGGTGCTGGTTGCTAGATTGGGTGAGTTGCCAAAAGAGAAAAACTATTGCTTAAGGATGGCCTTTTAAAGAGAATGAAGACGTAACTCCTTGGGATGCAAAAAGCCTTGAAACTCAACAGACTTGCGTAGATTCATGAGGAATATTCACAAGTGAAGGTTACAAGCACAGAAGATGGAAAGCCAACAACCAGCACCCTGAAAAGTGGTTGTGCGCCAGCTTGGTGCGCCACATTGGTGCACCAGCTTGGTGCTCCACATTGGTGCTCTCCACCTAACTACCTGAATTGTAAATTGGACCATAGCTTCGTTATAGGCTTAGGACAACCATGATGCCAAATAAAGCTCAAAAGAAGTTAGGCTTGTCGTATCCAAAGCAACATCTTCTAAAGAGTTCACCTACGAGCTGCCTCAAAATTAGGGTGTCTACAGATGCCCCTCTTTGAGCGAGCTCAAGGAATGGAGGGAACCAAGACCAACTCTCTGGGTTGACAAGATACCCCCATTTTTAGGCTACGGAGAAGTGGTGTTTGCTATAGGCACTAGGTCACTTATATGGTGGATGCACCGAAAGTCATGACTTGTTGCCAAATGCAAATGCAAAGTGCAAAACGTGTGCGAATGCGGAGCCAAATGCGGTAAATGCGATGCCAATGCAAAATACAAATGCAAGAGCTGATGCTTGAAAGTAAAATGCAAAGCTGGTGCTAATGATGAAGTGATATTGCAAAAATTAAAGAAATCTTGTGTACAGAGGGAACCACTGGCAAGGACATGACAAGTTATCAGACTCATCAGCCGAATTATTAAGGTTATCAACCTGAGGGGGTGGGATATGACAAGTCAACCATGTCTTGTCAACCCGATCGCTAAACAGCGTGATAGTTGTCAACCGAGTAGTTGGAGATACCAGCCCAAAGAAGTGGGGCATGACAAAATGCATTGTTTGTCAAGCAAGAAAGGAGGCCCTGTCCACACAAACTCAAGGCAAGCAAAGGGATTTCACACCCACGAACATCTAGAAGAGAGAAATGGATACAGGTCTTTGACCGCCCGGTCAAAAGTCAAGCAAAAGGAAAAGAAATGACCTTGACTGCCCGGTCAAAGGCCGACTTTGACCGCTTGGTCAAAAATCAAGCAAAAGGATTTCACGCTCGCAAAAATCCAAGGAAAAAGAAAAGAAAATAAAATGACCTTGACCGCCTAGTCAATGGTCGACTTTGACTGCTGGCCAAAAGTCAAGCAAAAGGATTTCGTGCCTGTGAGAAACCAAAAAAGGAAAGGAAATGACCTCGACCGCCCGGTCGAAGGTCGACTTTGACAGCCCAGTCAAAAATTAAGCAAAAGGATTTCGTGCCAATGAGAATCCAAGGAAAAAGAAAAGAAAAGGAAATGACCTTGAACGCCCGATCAAAGGTTGACTTTGACCGCCCGGTCAAAAGTCAAGCAAAAAGATCTCACTCCCATGAGATTCCGGAAAAAGGAAAGGAAATGACCTTGACCACCCGATCAAAGGTCGACTTTGATCGCCCAGTTAAAAGTCAAGTAAAAGGATTTCGCGCCTGCGAGAATCCAAGGAAAAAGAAAAGAAAAGGAAATGTCCTTGACCACCTTGTCAAAGGTCGAAGAAAAGGATTTCGCGCCCGCGAGAATCCAAGGAAAGCAAAGGAAAGGACCTTGATTGCCCAGTCAAAGGTCGAACAGCAGGATTTCGCGCCTACGAAAATCCAAGGAAAGCAAAAGAAAAGACCTTGACCGCCCAGTCAAAGGTCGAACAAAAGGATTTCGCGCCTGCGATAATCTGACAAAGGAGGGGATAGAAGGATCTCATCCGCCTGGGACGAGAATCCGAAAAAGAAAGCGATGATCCCAGGATTACCCCCTAGGAAGGAAGCTGGCTCTATGGCACAGAAACTTGTAATCTACTAATATGAACATAAAACATCCTCTGGAAGGACCTTGTTGAAGTTTTCGATCTAATGTGGTATTGTTTGCAGGTTTTGCAAAAAGTTAGGACTTGTTCACAATTGTTCAAAACTTGAGGGCTTTATTGCAAATTTCCCTGATATGACAAATTTCTACTGTATTGCTGCTGTGCTATGAAATTTGAAATTCTACTAAGTGCTTGCAAGTTTCTGCTGAAATATGATTTGTCAACCCTTTGTGGGCTATTCTGCAAATTTCACACTGTTAAGGGGGTTTTCTGCAAGTTACCCATCTGGTGAATTCTTCGAAGACTGAGTGCTCGTTTTCTTGACATCTCACATCTTGGGATTCAGATGCAAGCTACGGAGAGTTGAGGATCAAGACGCAATTCTAGCAACCATCTTTCATTTTAAACCTTGGGAGTTAAACTATTTGCATTGCTGGCATGTAACGGAGTCCACTGCTCTGAATTCTTTATCAAGTGCACAATCTTTGTACAACTGAAGAGTTGTAATAAGGGGACTGACTTGTTTCACCATGTATCATTCCTGAATCTGATTTGGTCTATCCTAGCAATGAATTCAATCTATGCTCTTTATAACAAGTAGCTTGTGTTGGCCCGCATGCTCCTGGCGGTAGCACTGTCCCAGTGATCTCCTTGACTTAGAAAGGTAGCTGGCATGCCCCTAGTCAAAGCAATGCAAAATGTCCCTGGTTGAAGATCCCTTTTTTGCCAATATTCTGACTCAAAATGCAGCTAGCAAGCCCTTGGTTGGAACATGGGCAAACGCCTTCCAAAGCAATGCAAAATGGAAAAGTGGTGTGATCAAGAATGCTGAATGCCAAGTGATTTAAGACTCATAAGATGGAAGCAAAATTATGCATTATCTATAGAAGATATGCCCTCAGCACCGAGGAAGCCTTCATTGCCTACTATAAGGAACTAGAATGCCCTCAACTCACTTGGTGCAACCTGGATCCCTGGGTTTATGGTGGCTCTCACTCAACCAATGGGCTTTCGAGATAAAATGGGCTCCATGCCAAACTCCTAGGGCCCTATACCTACTTTTTTCAATAATTCATTTTTCTTTTACTCCCTCAAAGGCATGTTGACCTACCCTACCCTTACTTGGAGGTAATAAACACCTAGGCTGAGGAGTGGCTGCTCTCTTTTCTTTATGATGCAAAGGGGTGGCTAGTCCCTTTGTAAATGTGGATTTTGTAGGTATATGCTTCGACTCCTCTCCAAGTTATGTGAAAGGTATAGAGTTGTCTTGCATGCTTCTCTCATTGGAGCTGACTTCTATCTTCAACTTCTATCTTCTCATTTCTTTTGTGCTCCGATGTCTTTTTTTTTCTGGCTTACACTCACTCACGCCCTATCATTTTTCCTCCGTCTCGAAGTATAGGCCCCTTGGGAATTTGTACAGTTCGTCCAATTCCCTGCAAATAGTTACTCCCTCACTCCCTAGGTCACACAGGTAGTGACACGTGAGGAGGATCAAAACTCTTCCTAAGCAAGCTAGCTTCCCGATTTTCCTCATCAGGCAATGGTTATGCCAATGTTTCATATTATGATTACAATGCAAACGAAAAGAAAATACAATGCATATGACACGATTTATGTGATGTCCGGATGTAGTAATTTAAAATACTGGAATGCTAAAGCAAGAAAAACAGAGATGCATGGCCCACAATGGAATGTTTTGCAAGGCTCGGGAGTGGTTGACAATCACTGGTAGTACTTTTTTAGTTAGGAGATGTTGATGGGTGACGATCATTGGTCTAGCGAAAACTTTCTCTGATTCCTGGAGGACCATAATTGAAGCTTGGTCCTAGTGATTCTGGCTACGGTGGTGAAACAACTGCTTTCCCTTCCTGACTCTGTTGTGCTCCACTAAGTCCTCCGTGAGCACCTCCAATTGTTCTGGGAATAAAATGTCCAGATCTCCAACTGTGTCATCTGTCAGGCTCTCTGAGTCTGCCTTCTGAGCAAGATCTTGTACTACTGCTGCCTGACGCACTACCAACTGTTCTGACTCTGACAGCATTATACAACTCTGAAACGGCTCATAGGTTTGCTCTAACTCTGAATGATCATTCTCTGGAAAAAGTCTTCTGGATAAATCCAAACTGCTGGTGACTGTGACATTGAGACTGTGAACGAACTCTGGCTTGAATTCAAGATGCCTGCACTGGTAAAGTTAGTCATATCGTGGGAAATGATCATCCTTAGGGACTTATAGGAGTGTGGGGATCTCTTCCGCCGGTGTTGACGCTTGTATCCCAATTCTTCATGCTCTCTCCATTCTTCCACCTTGACCGGTTCAGTGATTCCTTGGCTGTATCGCCCAAGGGGAGTTCCTTTCTCGTATCCTCATTTGCAACGCAAGTTATCGACCATCAAACGGGGATCGTTGCGAATAGCCAAATGGCTGATGCGCTAGAGGGCAGGAATAAAATTAACTAGCTCGAACCGATTGATCCGGTACAGAACATCAGTGGGTTTGGGATCGAATCGGATGGAGTTTGGAGCTAGAGCAAAGACCGTCTCAATGATAGGACGAATCAAACTAATTGACTCCGTGGAATCACCAAAGAGGGATAGATACAACTAACGTGGAAAAGGGGAGAATACATCATGAATAAGATTGGTAGGACAAATAAAAGATCAGATAGAAACAATAGGAAAGATGGAATTGACTCCCGAGGGGCCAGCTACTCTCGGGGCTGAATGCTGAGGTAATGGCTAGCTAACAATGTTGGGTTGTGCTGGTGGTGCTTGTGCAGTTATTGATGTGGGCACAGGGCTTGCCACCTGTGTGCTAATCACAATGACCTTTTGGTCAATCAAGTCCTGGATTCTGTTCCTTAGTGTGAGGCAATTATCCGTCAAGTGACCTGCGACCCGATGGAATCTACAAAACACATTTATGTTATACTAGGCAGGAAGCGGACTTGGTGGCGGGCGAATCTCAGGCAGCCTCAAAAGGGACTTGGGTGTGGGTGCATAAACTAATTGGTGCTGAGGAGGTGGATGGACATTCGCCGGTGCAGCAAGAGATCTAATATAAGAGACTATATCCCTAGAGGGATCCCGCCTTTTGGGAGAATTGGCATTATAGTTATTGTTGTTGTTGCTACTGCTGGCACCACTATGTGAGGAAGTGGCTTGCCTAGCAAATGCAGAGAGCACTGGAAAACTACCGCCACGCAATGAGCTCTCAACACTGGCACCCGCTCGAAGCAAAGTAGAAAAAGTGGTAACAGGCTGAATGCTGAGCAAAGCATTGACTACTGGCTGTGCTCCTCGAATCACAACCTCAATACACTCCTCATCGGTGGGTCTACCTTTGACCTGTGAAGCCAAGGACCGTCATCGTCCAACATACTCCCCAAATGTTTCTTGGGGCCTCTGCTTGATTGCGACGAAGTCCTCGCGCTTTGGGACTAGGTCGAGGTTAAAAGAATATTGTTCGAGGAACGCCTGTGTATGGTCGTCCCAAGTCCTGATGGTGGCCATGTCGAGGGAAGTGAACCATTTCAACGTGGGCCCTGTAAGACTCTTATGGAACAGGCGGATTAACAACCTTTCGTCAGCTTGGAGTTGGGCGAGGTCTCCGCAATAGGCTTTGAGATGGGGAATCAGGCAGCCCCTACCATTGTATTTTTCAAACTCCAGGATTTGAAAGTTCGGAGGGAGAGTCGCCTCTGGAAAATAACAGAGGTCTCGAAATTGGTAGGATCGGCGGTCCCTGCCCTACACTTGGCGAAGTGTGAGCTCCAAATCATTCACCCTTGCAAGGAGAGCGTTTGGAGGTACTACAGTAGCAGATTGTGCAGCCAAGGCGGGTGTCGTGTACACTGTATGGGTCGCCCCTAAAGGCTCCTCCGGATCCACCATTCCGTCGTCTAGTACTACGACAGGATGGCCAGTGTACCCGTGCATGGGTGTTGTGTGCTGTGGTACAAAAGATGAAGCATGTGTCTGCTACATGGGTGAGGATAAAGTAGGGGGTGGTGCTACAGGAGGTGCAGAATGCGAGAGCAAGAGCTGTTGGACTGGAATGGCCCCTAGTACTACACTCACGGCTGGCTGCACTCCCGCCAGCCTAGATGGCTGGCCACCAGATAACGGAGATGCATGTTTTGGTGGGTGCTATGGCGGTGTTGCAAAAGGCAACGTCGATGACCCTATCGTCGGGGAGACAAGGGACGGTGACGGCTGTGGGTGTGGTGCAGTGGGTGCAATCTGTGGTCCTAGGGCCGAATGCCAAGGCAACTCGGGAGTTGGAAAGGGCAAACCTGAAAAGGGCTGGAGCGCCAGTGCCAATCCCTACAACTGTTGGGCGAGGGTCGACATTTGTTGTTGCTGCGCAGTCACGGGATCATCACTTGTGGCTCCAAAAGATGGAGGCAAAACAAGGGAAGAGGAGTCAGGAAGTTGAGACCCCGGCTGCCCAAACTGGGGAGAGGCTACTATAGAGACAACCGCAGTTAGAGGGGGGCTGGTAAACACATAGCCCTGGGGAGGAGCAGCAAAAGAACCTTAAGGAAAGGTCATGGGAACAGACTCAACTGTTGAGGCCCCAAAAGCAGCAGAAGACCAAATTGATGGTCCCGAAGGTAGGGTAGCCACAGGGACTCGAGACTGGGATGGTGGAGGTCCTCCGGACGCCAAGGCAAAAGTAGAGGCAGCAGTGATAACAAGGACAGAGACAAAGGAAGGGTATGCCAAAACGAGGGCCTCCTCCAGGACAGTAGAGGAAAAGGGCTAGCTGGTTTGCTGGGCCATAGCGAATCGCGAGCAGGTATATATTAGACTACGACTGGGAACAAGAGGACGGATCCTAGGACGAGCTATCGTCAAAGGTGACGGATAACTCAGGAGATGTGGTCGAGAATCAGGTCACACCGGGTGTCAGCGAAAGGAAAACCTCGAGCTCTAGCTAAGGAACTCGCCCACTGACAAGTACTCTATGTACAAAAACAAACAAGTAAGAAAAGATGCAATGTTTATGATGGTATGAAATGCAGATGCATGAATGCTTCTAGCATGCGCTCACTCACAATCTAAGGGTGTCCTACCAAACCGTCTAATCTAGGTTCACATAGGGGTAAATGAGTCTCTGACTCAAGGTTAGAAGATAAAGGTTCCTGTAGACACCCCAATATGCTTGCAAATAGGCCAATCCTAATAGCCACACCTCAGTCCAACAGCCACCAATGCAAGCACACCTGTTTGGCACCCCTGTCTGGGGCGCACCTCTCTGGTGCACCATACAAAGTCCTAACGGGACTCTAAGAACTATAAATACAAAATAAAACCCTAGAAAAACCCAAAAATGCAAAACAAAATCATAAAACCCTACAAAAGCCCTAAAACACAAATAAACCCTAAAACCTAGGCCAAACCCTAAGTCATAAGTCAAACCCTAAGCCATAAGTCAAACCCCAACAAACATAACTACTTCCCACTTCTCTCCAACAAACATAAATACTTCCCACTTCTCTCCAAAAAAACTTAACTACTTCCCACTTCTCTCCAACAAACATAACCACTTCCCACCACTTCTTAACCACCATAATGACCACCCACTCAAACCATAACAACTAGGCAAGCCATTTGGAAGCCTATCCCTATTAGCAAGTGAAAAAGGACTTTTTGGAAATTTTGTGAGGAGAGCTCTCCAAGCCTTTTCCCTCCCAACCAGAGCAACCATAGAGTTCCTGGAAGAGAGAGGAAGCTCATAGAGGTTGGAAATCAGAGGTTCCAGCCATCTCCGGGGAGCTCCAGCGACCTCCGACCAGCTCCGGTGGTCAACTTCACTGCCAGTCCAGGTATGCCTTCCACTGACCTCAATTCATGTTAAAAATGCTCTCCTAGGTCTCCCTCTATCATCCTTGATCGATTCCAACAGATATAGAGGTCTCCTTTGGTCAGAATCAGCCCCTAGGCTTCGTGGAGCCATTTTCCGATGGCCTAGGTGGTGGTGCTGGTCCAGGGCATGACCTTGGCCCTAGACCTCCTCCCTAGACCTCCCACTTGCTTCTCCGGCCCCTAGTGCACGACTTCACCACCTCCCTAAACGTCCACCAAATGATCACCGGAATCGCGATGTTTCACTGGAGCCAGTGAAGGGACGCGCACCTCTCCGAGCCTCTAGAAGCACTCCACGGAATGCCCCCAAAGCACCGAAGCCATCAGAGACGAGTCTCGTGCTTTGGATCACTCCCGCAACCTTGCTCACTGGAGAAGACGACGGCGATGGCAGACAAAACCCACATCGCCCGATCTTCCTCCATTTCGGCCCTTGATGGAAGGGAAATGTTCCTCACATCATTCCCAAGCCTCCTGGAGCCTTGGATCACCACACTACAACCTCTAAAGCTTCTTTCTTCTCCGGCACCGTCACCGGAGCAGCCCCGACGGCGAGGGGGACGGGTAGTCCACTCCCACTGTTAGATCTTCGATCCAGACCGCTAGATCATCTCATCCTCTTCCCTTCTTGCTTCCCATGAGATTTGATCTTGGATCAGGCCATGGGGTAGCCTCTAATGGCCTCTCCGACGGTCGTCGACGGCGGAGTTCTATCGCCAACGGTCGTCGCTTCTTTTCTTTAAAAAAAAATATAAAAATAGTTTTCTTTTAATAAAATTTCTGAAACTTTTAGGAACTTTCAGATAGGTCCTTTTTCCTTGCATGTAGGTCCTTTTCCCTTACATTTAGGTCCTTGCATTTTTTTAAAACTCGTTTGAATAGAGTTTTAACTGAAAATATTTCAATGTGCACCCTAAGTTTCCGAATAATGTTTCCAAGCTTAAAAGATTGATAAAAACCCCCAGAATTTCTTTTCATGCATTAAAGTCCAATATTTTTGCATAAAGGACCTTGAAGTTTACTGAAATTATTCTGAATGCATATTTCTCTAGTTAAATTGCATTTAAACCCTTGAGCTTCATTAAAATAACACAGAATGCATATTTCTCTGTCAAAATTGCATTTAAACCCCTAAACTTTACTAAAACTCCTATAAATGCATATTTTTCTAGTTAAATTGCATTTTAGTCCCTAAACTTTACTAAAACTCCTCTGAATGCATTTTTCTCTGGTTGAATTGCATTTTAGCCCCTGAACTTTACAGATTTCACACTAAATGCATGTTTTCTAGGGTAAATTTACAAAATTGTCTTTGAAACTTTCTAATTTCAAACATGGACTCTTTTTCTTGCATATTTTACCCTGAATTTTCACAGAATTGCATTAAATGCATGTTTCAGTGGCATAATTGCATTTTAACCCTTAGAAACCTTCAATTTGACTAGAAATGCACATATTTGCACATTTGACCCCAGATTTAATAAAAATTGCATGAAATGTGTTTTTCTATTTTATTTGATGATTTTACTTCAGAATTTCAGTTTTCACTCATAATTTGGGTATTTTGCATAAAAGCCCCTGGAATTTTCATCTTTACACTCTTACATGCATTTTGCATATTTTGTTGCACCTTTTCATGCAAATTTTCTCATATTTTCTTCCTTACATTGTGCATGCATTTCTAGCTCATTTCAAGCTCGGGTTTTTCATCATTTCCTAGATTTTTTCCTATTTTCACGTTTTTAGATTTGATTTGCCTTTCCATCTCCCTAGGGCGTACATTAACAGAATTAACAATACTGACATTATCCGGATTGAGGATTATTTTCCCCAATTTTATTTTCTCGGATTTATCCAAATTTCCACTGATCTGAGAGACGCATTCCCAGAGTTTTTCTCAATTTTCACGATTTTTCTCATCGCCCACGAGCGTATAGTAAAGCGGCGTTCTCAATGCCTACAATTGTCCCTCAGATTAACTTTTTCATTTCTTCTCTTTGATTTGGCATGTTTTCTCGTCATCTTTAGCATAAGCATTCAGAATAGGCAAGCACACACCCAATAGACCATTTAGCAAGTAGGAAACCTAAAAAGACCGAGTTCCTCGGGCGCATGGAGGTGCCTAACCCCTTCCCCATGCGTAACAAGAATCCTTGCCCTTTCTCTGGCCTGCATTGATTTGTGCATTATATCCATTAGGCACGGAGCACACATGTTTTCTACATCTTGTTTTCTTCTTGGTTTTCTTTCCATTAAAAGACTAGGTGGCGACTCCTTTCCTTATCCTTTCTTATCTTCCCTTGGTGTTTCCGAGTCTAGTCTTCTTCCCCGGATTCACCATCTTCACTGTGACCATGACCGTATCCGGACTCCTCGTGCGCTTCCACGCACCGGTAAGGAGAGCCGTGCAAGGTTCCACTAGCATGGTCACAGTTCTTGTTCTAAATCCTAGCCAAAGCTTAGGCAACGAACGGGTGATGCGTTCGAGGCCTCGTCCTTTGCCAAAGCAGTAGGTTGTACCCTCTACTAACATCAACACGACCCCGAACAAGGGGGAACATACTGATATCCCCACGCCAAAGCCATAGAATGAGAAACCAAGAAATGTCCTTCGCAAGCTATATAGGTGGACTCAAGAGATGAGAAGATGCATGCCCTATATGATGAATGTAAAATATGCTTTAAGTCTTTTACTTGCAAATTTGTTAAACCATGGGGGAAAGTTTGCAATTTGTCACTAGTTCGTCTTATTTATTTATTTTTGTTTTTATGTTTTTTTTATTAACCAAAAAAGGGAGGAAAGCATGTCTCTAATCTCCTAAACATGGCATAAACAAAAGGGGAAGAAAACATGCAAAGCAAACACTAATCAAAATACAAAAGGCATGTGCATGTTATGTGCGAAAGTGGTGCCATAGCAAGTGTGTAAAAAGAAAACACTCATCATACAAAAGGCATGCATAAAATGAAAAGAAGATACAACTTATGTTACAAAGGGACAACCGAAGCAAAGCATTGGAAACAAGTAAACAAGGAGAAAAGCCAAAGTAAACGAAAAAACCCAAAACAAAAGCCGGGATCTGGTTATCCCCAGCAGAGTCTCCAGTTCCTGTAATCTTGTCGATGATAGCCTCGGGCGTGGCATGGAAGACCAAATGCACGAGGACCAGCGAAGTCACGGAAAAATAATAAAAAACAATGATAAAATATGGGAGTCGCCACCTAGTCTACTTTAAGAACGGGAGACGAGGAAATCCATTTTAAAACATTAAAACCATGCAATAAAACCAATGGAAATGGCCAATCATGAACCATAAAAATGGGCAAGGATCCCTGTTACGCACGAGGAAGGTGTTAGGCACCCTCGTGTGCCCGAGAAATCTGTCTTTCATGGGTTTCTCGCTTACTTAGATGAAATGTTGGCTTTTCAACCTGTTTCTGTACGCCCAACGACGATATACAATGTGACTCTATGAGCAAGTGGTGCCTTATGCTAAACATGGGTGGAGGGACTGTAGGATGTATCCTAATGCTTTGAAATGTCACCCAAGTTGTGGATCAAACATCAGTGCAAAGATATTGCATGAATGTAGCCATAGGTCCAACAATAACGAGTGGCTAACGTCCTCGCTTTGCTATATGAAAAACCTATGCTACCATGCATAAATATGGATGAAAACAGACTGGAGTCATCCTACTATATCCAGGAGGACACCCAAACAAAACCAAAGACAATGCAAATCAGGAACAATGCTAAACACCATGCCAAAAAGCCACTGTTGTGCAGTGAAAACAGGCAGGTGCGCTTGTGTGGTGTGCCAGACTGGTGCGCCACCTATGTGCTCTACTAAGGTGTGCCAGAAAAGTGTGCCACCAAAGCACTATAAAATCTTGCAAATGTGCATAAAACCATCTAAAAATGCATCATGGACATCTAAAACACCTGATCACATGTGAGTTCCCCCCTCTTCCACAAGGTCATAAAGGAAAGAGGAAACCTAAAACACCATGACATGGGTCTTGTGCTCAAGGGCAAAGCCTCACACAAGACCCCAAAACTCCTATACTGATAAAAGCTAATGAATCCCAGCTATGTTTCCAGGATCTAGATCATAGACTGATGCAAAAGAACTCTACATAGAGAGTTTTCAAAAGCAACCAGTTCACCAAATCCAAGTGTCAAGCTAACTTCATTAGATGCAAAAGTATTGCATATAGGGTTATTATATGCTGAAATCATGCAAGCAAGAACATGGCATATCAGAGATCAAACCCCAAAAAGATCAGGATCCAAAACAAACAGGAAAGCATGCAAACCATGATGCAAAATCTACTATTTCCATCCTACGACTAGGTTGGTGCGCCAGGTATGTGCTCCAACCTGGTGCGCCAGGTTGGTGCTCCCTTGGTACCCTGTTTCAGACTGCAGTCTGATTTCAGAGTATGAGCCAGATGCATGCAACTAATTGGGTTATTGTCTGTTCAGACCATTAACCTAGATGCCAGGGAACCTAATCATGTTAAACAATCAAGCATTAAAACACTCCTATCGTTCTCTCCTTAATCATGCATGTTCATGGGTTCCTTAGGATTGCAACTACCTATGGATGATTTTATGATTCATGAAGTGGTTTGGCTGATCTATGAGCATGGGGAAATGATAAAGCATGCAAAGGGGTACATCTGAACTTATGTTCTATGGCTAGTGATTTCATAAGACTATGATACAGTGCTCAAAAAGATCATACAATGCAAGAAATCATCATGGTAGACAAATAATAAACATAAAAAATTGCATCATGAACACCCGATTTAAATAAAATTGGCAAAGAAACATCGACATACAAACCTAATATCAGTCTAGCTGATGTGTAATCTTTATTCAGAACATCATGTAAGCTCATGTGTAAAGGAACTTACCTATGGTGTGTTCTCCTTTGGATGGCTCAAGATATCTCCTCCTTCTTGCTTTGGACATAGTTGGGAGTGCTCAGGGATGTACGGGAATGCTCTGAAGGTAGAGGTGTTGGTTGCTAGAGTGGGTGAGTTGCCAAGAGAGAAAAAATTTTGCTTAAGGATGGCCTTTTAAAGAGAATGAAGAGGTAACTCCTTCGGGATACAAAAAGCCTCCAAACTCAACAGACTTGCGTAGATTCGTGAGGAATATTCGCAAGTGAAGGTTACAAGCACAGAAGATGGAAAGCCAACAACCAGCACCCTGAAAAGTGGTTGTGCATTAGCTTGGTGTGCCACATTGGTGCGCCAACGTGGTGCGCCAACTTGGTGCGCCAGCGTGGTGCGCCAACTTGGTGCGCCAGCCTCGTGTGCCAACTTGGTGCGCCAACTTGGTCCTCTCCACCTAGCTGCCTGAATTGTAAATTGGACCATAGGTTCGTTATTGGCTTAAAACAACCAAGATGCCAAATCAAGCTCAAAAGAGATTAGGCTTGCCGTATCCAAAGCAACATCTTCTAGAGAGTTCACCTACGAGCCGCCTCAAAATCGGGGTGTCTACTGTCTCAAACCAAATCAAACCCACGTAAGTCTTAATAAACCCAAATTCTAATAAACCCTAATCCAAAATCTTAATAAACCCTAATCCAAACTTGAAACCTAGCTTAAACCCTAATCCAAAACCCTAAACCTAGCTTAAACCCTAATCCAAAACCTTAGGCCTAGCCTAAACCCTAATCCAAAACCCTAAACCTAGCTTAAACCATAATCCAAAACCCTAAACCTAGCTTAAAACCTAATCCTAAACCCTAATCCAAAACCCTAAACCTAAACAAACTCTAACAACTTCCCACTCAATCTAACAAACTCTAACAACTTCCTAGTTAATCTAACAATTCTAACAACCTTAACCACTTAACCTAACAACTCTAACAACTTCCCACTCAATCGAACAACTCTAACAACTTCCCATTTAATCTAACAACTCTAACAAACTTTCCTAACAAACCTAACCACTTCTCTAACCACCCAATCATATAGCTCTATAAATACCCCATTTGCAACATAAAAAAGAAGAAAAAAAAGTGGGGAAAAAGCTTGAAAAAAGAAGAAAACTTGAGAGGAGAGAAATCAAGAGAAATGGCTCAAACCAGAGCAACCAGAGGAAGCTCAGATCAGTGAGAAAGCTCAGAGAGGAGGAAATTCAGAGCTTAGGCCAGCTCTAGCCACCATCTCTGGCGAGCTCCGGCTGTCACACTCACTGTCAGCTCAGGTAAGGCTACTGATCTAGTTAATTTTTGTTGCATTTTGTTTCCTAGGTCCTCCTCAGCCTCCTTGGACTCATTCTAGAGGAGAATCAAGCTCCTTGGTGGGAAATGCGGGTTCTATGGGTCGCCAGACCCATTTCTCTGGCGAGCGGGGTGGAGGCACGAGTCTAGAATGCATCCCGTGTCCTAGAGGTTAGGGATTGGCTAGGATTTCTCCCCTCATGCTTCTCCACCTCTCTGGACGCCTCGACACCCACTCTGGAGGCCACCAGGAGAAGCTTGTCAGTTGTCGTCCTCGCCGTCGCTAGAGAAGAAGATGCACAGTAGGTTTCCTCCACGCATTTCACAAGGTGTAGCACACTCCAGAGCATGAAAGCACCTTCCTCTCCTCTTCCCTTGGACTCCGGAAGCTTCAGTACCCTGATTCGAGCCTCGAACGACCTCCATAGTCGACGCCACCGGAGACGACGACGAGCTTGATCAGGAGGGGGAAGAGCGGCTCCATTCTTGCCTCTGAACATTGGGAAACTCTCCTCTCCACACCATTGAGCCTCCAGGAGCCCAGGACTGCCGCTCCATTGCCTCCAGTGGCCTTATCTTCTCCAGGCCCATTACTGGAGTCACGACGATGGCGAGGTTGGTGGGGGGAAGTTCCTAGCCACTGGATGTTCGATCGGAGCCAATAGATCCTCTTCCCTTTCTTTCCTCTCGCTCATCAGTCGTTTGGATGCCAGATCAGGCATCGAGGGAGCCTAGGATCGCCTCCCAGTTGCCATCGTCGATGAGATGCAGTCGTCAGTGACCGTCGGACTTTCTTTTAAAAGCTTCTTTTAAAAAACGTTATTTCTTTTCTTTTGTTTGCATTTAGGTCCTTTTATTTTGCATTTTAGTCCCTGCATTAGTTTTTTAATCATTTTAATAATGTTTTGTTTTGTAAATTTGCAGTGTGATCTTTATGGTTTTCTTTTAATATTTCTCAAGCTTTAAATTTTGATTTAAAACCCTCTGATTTAGTTTTCATTCATTTTAAGTCCATAATTTGCACATAAAACCCTAAACTTCTTTTAAATTATCTTGAATGAGTGATTTTCTAGCACAATTGCAAACTAAACCCTGGAGATTCAAGTTTTTACTCAAAAAGTGCACAGAGTTTCATTTTAAATCCTGAACTTTACTAATTAGTCCCTAGAGATTCAAGTTTTTACACTGACTGCATGTTTTTATGGCATATTTACAAATTAGTCCCTGGAAATTCATATTTTCATCCATGAGTCCACTATTTTGCACATTTAACCCTGAGTTTCTTCAAAATTACATTGAGCACATGTTTTGCTGGCAAAATTGCAGATTGGACCCTAGGAATCCTGATTTTACCAAAAATGCACAGTTTTACACATTTAACCCCCAACTTCTTTAAAATTGCATAAAATGTGTTTTCTTAAACATTTTTGCTGATTTAGCCCAAGAATCTCAACCCTTACTCAGGAGCATGTAATTTTTGCATAAAGGCCCCCGAAAATTTACATATTTCACCCATGCTTTCATTTTATACATTTTGTTACCCTTTTTCATGCTTATTTTCTTACGTCATGCACGCATTTCAAAATTAGCTTTCTGCCTTATTTTCTAGATTTCTTCCGAATTTCATGATTTTAATTTGATTTGGATTTTTTTCGCTCGAGGGCGTACATTAACAGGCTTGACAATGCTAACATTGACCTGAATGAGGATTATTTTCTCCCATTTGATTTTCTCAGATTTCTTAAGTTTCCGCTGTTTTGCGAGATGCTTTTCGAATATTTCTGATTTTCATAATTTTCCTCATCGCCCAAGGGTGTACAGTAAAGTGGCATTTTTAATGCCTACATTGGCCCTTAGATTATTTTCATTATTATTTCTTTGTATTCATTTCTTCTCTTTGATTTGGCATGTTTTCGCATTCATATTAGGCATGTGCATTCAGAGTAGACAAGCATACACACACTAGATCATTAGCAAGCAGGAAACCTAGAAAGATCGAGTTCTTCGGGTGCATGCGGTGCCTAACATGAGGTAGGGAGGTACCTGAGGTGTTTCTCTCCTTTGGTGGCTCGAGGTGTCTCCTTCTCGCTGCCTTGGACACGGCTGAGGATGCTCAAGGATGCAGGGGATGCTCTGGAGGAAATGGAGTAAATGCACTGGTTGCTAAGAGAGGTTAAAATGTGGTGCGTGGAGAGTTTTTAAAGGAAATGGAAAACGTTGAAACATGGATGCCAAAGGACGTGAAGGCCAAGTGACCCTCGTAGGCTTGTAGGGGAATGTCAAAATAGGTGAGGACCCAAGTGTCCATTCGCCTATGAAGGTTACAAGTGGGGCGAACAAACAGCCAACAGCCAGTGCCCTAAAACAAGGCTGTGTGCTAGCATGGTGCGCCACATAGGTGCGCCAAGATGGTGCCCCACATTGGTGCATCATAATGGTGGTCCACATTGGTGCTCCAGAATAGTGCTCTCCACTTGCCTGCCTAGATTATCGATTGGACCATGGGCTTGTGTTTGTGGCTTTGTGTGATGATCTCGGGCTAATCAAAATGTTAGATAGGACTTGAATGTGGTTAAGCCTGTTGTGTCCAAAGCAACATCTTTCTGGAGAGTTTGCCTATGAGCTACCTCAAAATCAGGGTGTCTACAGTACCTAACTAGTATAGTTACCTCCACTTCTCTTGAGTTAAGTGTTCACAACATCTCTATGATGTGTGAATATCCTGATGTTTTCCCTGACGATTTACCTGATATGCCACCTCACTAGGAGGTACAATTTTCGATCGATTTGATTCCTAGTTCTAGTGTTGTATCGAAGCCCCCTATCACATGGCACCAGTAGAGTTGTGAGAGCTTAAGACCCAATTACAGGAGTTGCTGGATAAAGGGTTTATCAGGCTGAGTGTATCTCCATGGGGAGCACCTATCTTGTTTATTCGCAAGAAGGATGGTTTTCACAGATCATCGGATGTTGAACCAGATCACAGTGAAGAACAAGTATCCCCTACCCCACATTGATGACCTGTTTGACTAGTTGCAACCTGCCTCGATGTTTTTGAAGATTGATCTGATGTCAGGGTATCATTAGTTGAGGATACAAGACTCAAACATTTAGAATACTACCTTCTGGATGTGGTACGGGCATTGCGAGTTCACGATCATGCCCTTCAGTTTGACCAATGCATCGGCTACATTTATGGATCTGATGAACAGGATTTTTAACCCATTTCTAGACCAATTTGTTGTAGTTTTTGTTGATGACGTGCTGGTCTACTCCTTTGATGTGGAGACTCACGCCTTGTACTTGAGGGCAATTTTGGATACTATGAGGCATCATCAGTTGTATGCCAAATTCTCCAAGTCTGAGTTCTGGCTGAGTGAAGTTATGTTCTTTGGCCATTTAATTTCTGAAGAAGGCATCAGAGTTGACCTTGCCAATGTGGAAGTGATGAGCAATTGAGAGCAACCTAGGAATGTGACAGAGATCAGGAGTTTCTTAAGTTTGGCAAGCTACTATAGGAGATTTATCATGGATTTCTCCTCTATAGCTGCGCCTTAGACAGAGTTGACCAGGAAAAAAGTCCCATTCAGTTGGGACCAGATTTGTGACACAAGTTTCTAGGAGTTGAAGTCACATCTACTTTCTGCCCCTTTGTTGACTCTACCTTCTAGAAGTAGTTGCTTCACAATGTATAGTGATGCTAGTGGTGTCGGGTGGAGTATGTTCTGATGCAACATGGCAATGTTATCGCTTATCTTTTATGCTAGCTAATGGATCATGAGAAGAACTACCCAACCCACGATTTGGAGATGGCTACTGTAGTGTTTGCTCTCAAGCTCTAGCGACACGAGCTGTATGGGGAGCAGTTTGAGGTCTTCATTGATCATCAGAGCTTGAAGTATATCTTCATGTAGAGGGACCTCAACCTGAGACAGCACCAGTGGGTAGAGTATTTGAAGGACTATAATTTTAGTTTGTCCTACTACCCTAGGAAGGCCAACACGGTAGCCGATGCTCTAAGTCGGTATACGCATGTAGTGGCGAGCATGATGGTCAAGGAGTGGACCATGATGGAAGATCTACTGAGCTGCAGGCCAATACGACAAGCTTGGGGAACGATTGGTGCCTAGGTGACCAACCTGTCTATTCACACCAAGCTGGTGGAGTTCATTGTCACCTGTCAGCAGCTAGATCTATTTGTTCAAGCTGTGATTGGGAAGCTAGAGGCTGGTGGAGAACCTCACTTTTATATTGGGGCATATGAAAAGCTGAGATATGATATGCATCTAGATGTGCACTAACATGAGGAGGCCAAGCAAAGATTGCTCGATGAACTGCATTGGTCCAAGTACACCATGCACCCTAGAGTACGAAGATGTACCATATGAAGTGGAACTTTTGGTGGCCTGGCATGAAAAGGAATGTTGCTGACCATATGGCGAGGTGTATCACTTACTAGCTAATCAAGGCAGAGCACCAAAGACCTTGAGGGACCTTGCAATCATTGGATATCCCTGTGTAGAAGTGGGAGCACATCTCCATGGACTTCGTGACCAGTTTGCTGCATACTCAGAGGAAGAATGACACCGTGTGGGTGGTCGTGGATCGGCCAACCAAGTCTACTCACTTCCTAGCCATTCCGATGAAACTTCCGATGCACCTGTTGATGGAGTTGTATGTGTTCGAGGTGGTTTGCTGCATGATGTTCTGGTGTCCATCGTGTCTGACAGAGACATGGGGTTCACCTCAAGGTTCTGGAGGATCCTGTAGGAGGCCTTTGGCACCGTGCTCAATTATAGCACAACATTTCATCCTCAATCAGATGGTCAGACAAAGAGGACTATCCAAACACTAGAGGATATGCTTAGAGCATGTGCCCTAAACCTGCAAGAGAGTTGGGAAGACTATTTACCGTTGATTGAGTTTGCCTACAACAATAGTTATCACTCAAGCATCGGGATGGCCCCGTACGAAGCCTTGTATGGTAGGCCATGCAAATTACCGATTTGTTGGAGTGAGGTGGGCAAGTGCTAGTTGATTGGTCTTGAGCTTGTGCAATTGTACGCGGATAAGGTTGATCTGATCCATAGTAGGTTGTTAGCTACACAAAGTCGATAGAAGAGTTATGCTGATAGGAAGCGGAGACCACTAGAGTTTCTGGTGGGATACTATGTGTTCTTAAAGGTGTCGCCGACCAAGGGTATCATGAGGTTTGGGAAGCGTGGAAGGCTGAGTCCTTGCTTTATTGGCCCGTACCAAATTACTAGGAGGATCGGTGAGGTTGCTTATTAGCTGGATCTACCACCAGAGCTGTCATCCATGCATGACGTTTTCCATGTCTCCATGCTGAGGAAGTGTCTGGCTAACGCATCTTATGTGATTCTAGTTAAGCTAGAGGGGCTCCAATAAGATCTATCCTTTATGGAGAATGCCATCTAGATTATTGACCGTAAGGTATAGGTGCTATAGAACAAGGTGATTCCGTTGGTTTATTTGGTGCGATGGTAGCATCATGGAGCTGTGGAGGCTACATGGGAGTGCGAGGAAGCCATCCTAACCTAGTATCAGTATCTCTTCACCTACCAGTGATTTTGGGGGAGAAATCTTCTTTTAGGGTGGTTAAGATGTGACACCCATAAATTCATTTTTGTAATTATTTACATTTTAATGAATTATTCTAGGTGGGTGTTACTGTCTCAAGGCTCATTTGTGTGATTTTGATGCTTTTAGGCTTGGGCCTCATGGGCTGGCTACTGTCTGTATGTTCCCTATGCTTTTCCTCACGTGGTTGGTACTATGGGTGATTGGCACTGTGCTTGTGGGCTTGTGTATGTGGGTCGGTTGGTGAGGTCGATAGTTGGCATCATGCTGGGAGTTAGCTAGTTGTGCTGCGTAGGGGGCGTGTGTGGCTAGCAAGTGGAGTAGTGTTGGTGAGCATGCACGTGTTCACCTTCCTCCTTGCGTAGCCTTTTAAGCCCGAGACACCCTCCCCATGCAACAACTCCACCTCTCCCTCTTTTCCTGCCTGACTTTCTTCCCTTCTCGAGCACACCACTACCTCCTCCTCCACTAACCTGCCACTTCCTTTCCCTCTCACCTCCATTTTTCCATCCCCCGCCCTCACCTCCTCTCCCCCATTCACTCCCACTCTCCCACCCTTTCTCCCTCCTTCTCCTCTCCCCGGTTGTTCTGCTCATGTAAGAATGGTGGCGTGCGGGAGTGTGGCGGAGCTCCAAAGGGTTCTTTGAGGATTGTGTGAGGTTCCAGAGGTCATGGGCTAGTCGATGGTGGTGTTGGTTGGTCGGCATCAGAGTTTGGTCGTCGGAGGTCGTATTAAGGTACGTACCTCATCTCTTGTAATAGAAAGCATGAAAAAATAGTACAAATGCTAGGAATGAATGAAATCTAGGTAAATTTACATTCCGAGAATTTATTATGAATCTATGGTAGCATTTATGACATTAAATGTGGTTGGTTTGGTTTTGAGTTTTCTGCGCTCTCCGGCTTTGTGATTTTTTTCTAGGACCGGGAGCTATGCTTGATGGATCGTGGTTTTGTTTGTGCAGTTGTGGAGTGGACTTGAGAGTCTACGACATATGTTTTACGTGGATTTTATTATACTTGTTTGACAAGTCTGCCCCTTACTCCCATTTGGGAGAAGAGTCGGGCAAAGGTTTGGGGCCATTTTCTGGTTTCGCAGAAAACAGCATACCGAACCTTTTTGGTATGCCATTTTTCTATAAGTTTTGGTCCTCTTGGCATTGTTCTGATCGATCGAACTTCTCTGATCTGCCGTTCCATGCCTAGAGTGTTGACTATTGGACCTAGTTTGGTCGATCGATTCTTTTCGATCTACCAAACCAAGAATTTTCAGACAATCGATTCATATTTCAGCCTATCGTTTTGGTCCCTTGAGCCTAGTTTGGTTGACTGGCTCAATTTGGCGTGCCAAACCTGTCCCAATTCTTGTGTTTTGGATGATTTACAGTGGCTTTTCCAAGGTGTTTCTTGTGGTAGTCTTGTAGAACACCTGATGTGCCAATTTTGTAGAGATTTTGAAAGTGTTTTCCAAAGATGTTAAATGGCTTTCAAAAGGGATTTCAAAAGAATATGTTGGCAGGTTTTCGAAATGATTTTCCTAGTTTTCTTTGTGCAGGCCAAGAGACTATGGGCCATGTTGTCTAGACCAAGGGATGTGATGACACTTGCTAGATGATTAGGCGCATTACCTAGGTTGAGGTCGGGGGTCGAGATACCTGAAGCGAAGATTCATCAGGTCCTAAAGGTATGAGACTCCTTGACTGTCGTTTCAAGGCTAGGGTTGTGGTTTGCGGGTTGAAGTGTTTTGTGGCATGACAGGGAAGTATGATACTCCTACTGTCACCGTTGGCATTGAGACTTGGGTTTGTCGTGTGTGGAGGTATAAGACTCCCTCCTAAGCACCATGTGGAGGACACCGTGAGAAGGCGTACTTTGTAGTGGCCACGTAGGTGAGACACATGCCTCATAACTGGTAGCGTCTTGAGAGACAAGACTACCTTCCTAGGAGAGGTTGGCTTTGTGAGGGTTCTCCAGGTGGGAGAATCACGGGATGGTGGGGGTTCCTGCACAGGGTGGCATCACCGTGGTAGTGCAGTACACCTTGGTAGTTGCTTGTAACTAGGGTTAATTACCTAGCGTCGAGCTTTCCAACTCATTATGTGTGGTTTTGACCATTAAGGGCCTCACTTGTATTTTGGACTAATAGAGCCTTTGCCTGTTTGGTTTGACCGATGTAGGCTGTGTTTCTTGTGGTTTGGGCCTAGTAGAGCTTTGTTTCATGGTTTTCAGCCTATTGGGCATGAGTTGCTGATTTTTGGTGAACTTAGAGAAATTGATTATAAAATAGTTTTAAAGAAAAATTATTATAGTTTTTTTTTTTTTGCAATATTATGGGATGTGTACTGGGTAACTTGTGTCACTCACGCTGTTTTCTCTGTGGTTTTTGGGTTGTAGATGCAGGCGAGCGTGTGTTAGCATTTAGTACATATAGTCCGAAGTCTCGTAACCACACACACAGGCTCCTGGTTGTTTAGATATTACTGTTTAACTTTAATTTTCTGTAATTTAATTTATTTAAATTATTGTGAAAATTGGGGGCATTACACTAGTGTTTGTCCTTTTGGAAAGGGAAAAGAACGTTTACTGACGTAGAGCAAGAAAGATGCTGCAAAGTTATATGCTCTTAACAATTGCGATGAAGTTGAACCCTTTGTCGAGTATTTTTGCTATCTTTCATGATATGTCTATTCAATAAATTTAAATAATATATTATCTTACATGGTTCAAATTTTCAAGTGCAGGCAATTCATAAAACAATTAATTATTGATCGTCCTAGTCTAAAAGATGATGATATCTTGGAGTTATTCAAGAACATATTTCCGAAGTGGTTGATAAGTCATGTAAACCAACTTGATCCTAGTCCTAAGCAAAAGCTCTTAAACGACTTAGCTTATGGTCCTATTTTTCAAGTAAAGTCGTATAGAGTTTGCTTTGCAAATCGGTATTGATTTCACACATAAGAATAGGGTGGAGGATTGACTACTCAAAATTCAAGGGTTATGGTGAACGGATCTTGTTATGAAGATGTAACATCTGTGCCTGGTTTTTCCATTTAATATAAACCATGGAATTTTCTTGTATTAGTTAAATATGGTTTATTGTTGGAGAACCTTGGTTGTGGTTTTCTTCCTATGTTTGTGCTCCTGGTTCACCTTTGCGGTGTGGCTCCTTGGCATGTGGGTCTGTTTGTGCTGTTGGGACCCCATGGTTTGGGGGTGTGACCCTGACCCATTTGGGCTTGAGCTTGGATTTTGGTCAATAGAACCACGTCCCACCCGTGCCTTATATTCCTTCCTAGCCACCCGTGACCCGCATCCTCTTCTCCCCATCTCGTGAAACCTAGCAGGGGAGAAGGCTGCTCGTTCCGTCCCCTCCGTCCAAAGCTACGCGTAGCTGGTGGATGCCGACGGGATTCTGGGATGGCAGGCACCGGGGGTTTTAAGGGAGACGTAGGGGTCGTGATGGGGAACCGCAAGCTGTGGGAAGGAGAGACCGGGGTGAGTTGCATGCAAGAGGAACTTCGTGCCCAGAGGAGGTTTTGTGAGCTGAGGAAAGCTTGCATCAAGCCTCGCCGGAGCACGTCGAGCACGCATGGATCTCACCGGTGCCAAGTACGCGTTCCTCCTTCTGTTTCTTTTCCTCGGTTGAGGCATGTTAGGTTAAAGGGGAAAATCATGGATAATGATGTTAAAATCATGCAAAAATGAGGAAAATATTGGGAATGAGAGGAATAATGTAGTTATGTTGATATCATGTTGATTCGCGGGTGTTTTGTAAGATTTTCGTGGGTATTCTTGAAGTATGCTACAGTGATTATGTTTGGGCTTAATGCCTTTGTGATTTTTGATAGAACAGCATGCTTAGCGGTTTTATGATCGGATTGTGGGGTTTTGAGGTAGACTTGGAGGTCTACACCCCATGTTTTATTGGTGATTTTCGTGGCATGTTTGATGGGTCCGTTCCTTACTCCCACTTTGGGGAGAAGAAACGGCGAAGGTCGAGGAGATTTCTGCAATCGTAGAAATTCGATATGCCGAACTGGATTCGGTATGCCAAAATGCTCCCAGATGGTTCCTAGGACCACTGATTCAGACAATCGAAGCATTTCGGTCAACCGAATCAAGGGATTTTGGACGACCGGATGATTTCGGTCAACCGTCCTAGCAGGGGACTGGTTTATCTGACAGGGATTCGAAATGTCGAAATACTTCGGTCGACCGAATCAAGGAATTTCGGTCGACTGGAACAAAATTTGGTATGCCGAATCAGGACCCTGAGTTATTTTGGGAAATGTTTAGAAAATGATGATAAATGTATTAAATGCATGGAAATGACTTGTAAGATGATGCTTGCAAATATGTTGTTTTTATGATGTCTTCCATGAGATATTGAAACATGGCTTATGTGTATGAATGTAGACCCATGTGAGGGGTGATTGCATGGTACAAAGACCATGAAAGAATGTGTGGGTTTAAAGACCACAAGTAATGAATTGATGCATAATGCATGTGATTTGCGAAGAGTTTTATGAATGGAAAATGGTTTTGATAAATGTTTTGAAAAGCCAAATTGCATATGATTTTAAAGAGATTAAAGAAAATTGTAGGAACCACAATGAAACCAGGACTTACCGACGAGGTAGTGAGACCTCTAGAGACGTCGGGGACGTGTCCTTGATTGTGGTTGTCAAGTTTGTGGTCCAGGGTAGGAGCCTCGAGATTGTGGTGGTACTGTAGGACCCGGGGTATGAGAGACCCGGACTACCCTCAGTGTCGGTGCTGGACGGGTCTGGGGTTAGAGTCCCCAGGTGCTCGGGCACCAGGGCGTCCCTTGGACGCACTCCGTGCTTGTACCAATGAGGGT
>JAMKQA010051642.1:0-19403 GCA_024699735.1 Posidonia australis
AGGTTGCCATACCTGTAAATTTGGATTTATATGGAAAAGATAGCATAATAAGCACCACTAATGAATATAATACCTATATAATCCTCTCTGGAATATAAATTTCTAGTAAAAGAATTCAAGTTCATGACATACCAAAAAAAGAAATCTCAAATTAAAAAAATAAACCAACTTAAACCTTGATGGAAAAGAATAATATGCCAACTAAAACAAGGAAAAAAGGTGTATTAATTAAGTAAAAAGGGGCAACAACTGAAGTATGTCTCGAAAATAAAAGGGCAAAGAAGCAGCATTTTTATACCAACCACACGAAAAGCTAGTGAAAAGAACAGAGTATCTCAAGAATAAAGATTAAAGCAACCCAGTGATATCCCACTTCATTGAAGCTATGAAAAAAAGTCAGAATTTCGCAGCTCAACCAGCTAAAACTAGAAAACATCCATTCCTTGAGATAGCAGAAAGCTTGTATCTACCGTGAAAGGGACAATAACAAAAACTACGAATGGAACAAGTCAGAAAATATCCGCCGTGGTCCGAGTTAGCTGCCGCCCGCAGATGTCGAAAAACCAAACCTCAGAGATCACACGACACCACAAGATCACACGACACCACAAGATGTCAAAAAACAAAAACTCAGAGAAAGTAAGAACTCAAACCTGCTCTTGGAAGCAACAACCCGTAGAGCCAGACCGATACAAAGAAGCTTCGTGTAAACCTTCGCCACCATGGACTTCGCTACCTTCTGCGCCTCCAACTGCTGCTTTGCCTTGGCCTTGAACAAACGGGAGGCGACAGCAAGCAGGAGACAATGATTAGTGGGAGCCTCGCACCCGTAGGGAGGCAGCGAGAGGAGAGACGAGAGGGAGAGAGAAGGCAGATGAAGAAATGGGAAAGTGGCATGTCGGTTGGAATTTTAGGGTGGATTTAGCGAGGACATATAACAAGGACATATCCTCTTTATTTACTCCCTAAATAAAGGGCGAGGACATAGCGAGCATATATCCATGCTAAGTTCTCGTATAATAATTATGAGGACTAGTCCTCATTATTACCACGTTATTTTTCCCCGTTATTTTTTTACGAGGATAAGTCCTCGTCATGTCCTTGCTAAATGTCCTCGCTAAATCTGGAATTTCTAGTAGTGACACTTTGGTGAGCCTTTGACTTCTACTACTCTAGAGGTGACTGCCTCCTCCATCCCACCTTTGACGGTGACCTCTTCTGCCTCCGTTGCTCTTCCCAATAGCCATCTCCTGATGATCAAGAATCCCTCAGGTATTGGAAACTGGCAGGCTCACACCACTGCGGAGTCGGTCATCCAGGCTGTCACTGTGACGACCGTGCGCATTCCGGAGACTCCACCCCTGGCTTATCCCTTGGCCGGATCTGTCACTTTTGACACCCATCCGTCTGCGGTGACACCTTTGATAGGATTTCTTTCCACTAGACAGTCTGGAGTTCAGCCTCCTCTTGGATCCCTCGGGCCTTCAACCTTGACTTCCGATGCCGCCACCGAGGTGTCCCATATCCTCCATACCCCGCAATTTCTTGAGCTTGCTCAAAAGCTCCAGGGCATGGGCTTTTGTATCGTTCCAGCTTCTGTCGCTCCCCCTGTGGGTCCAGAGGTCCCTCTTTCGCCTCCCCTTGCATGTCATGATGCACCCACTGCACTGCCTCCTCAACCGTCACCCCAACTCCTCGTAGCCTCGGCGATGGCAAGACTAGCTCCGCCTGCAGGAACCCCACTAGTCACTGCATAGCATACCTCCTATGCACCTAGCGGCCAGCATCTAGGCATGGCAGGGGCGTCGCATCCTCAGGCTTTATTCCCTGGGTCTATCCCGGGACCGCAGCGACACCCCTTTCCCACTGCACCTCACATAGTTCATCATACACCCCCTCTCTCTCCTTGCATCAGAATCAGGTTTCTGCATATACCTCATAGCACTTTACACCGATGCATGGGTACGCTGGCCATCGCTCACTGACACCAGCAGACGCGGTGGTGGATCTAGAGGAGCACCTCGGTGCGACCCATATGGCGTATGCAAGACCCATCCCAGCTGCACCACTCTCAATGGCAGCAACTTCAGACGCCCTCCATGCCAAGGTGGGCGATCTCGAAAGAGCACTTCAACAAGTGCAGGGACGAGACTGCCAGTCATACCGATTCCGAGACCTCTGCTACTTTCCAGAGGCAACTCTCCCATCGAACTTCCAAGTCTCGGATTTCGAGAAATACGATGGTAAGGGCTGCCCTATTTCACACCTAAGGGCGTACTGCAGAGATCTCGCGCAGCTTCAGGCTGATGAGAAGTTATTAATCCGGCTCTTCCAGAAACGTTTGATTGGCCCTGCATTGAAGCGGTTCACATCCCTAGACATGGCACAGATCAAGACTTGGAATGGCCTCAGCTAGGCATTCCTGGATTAGTACTCCTTCAATTTTGACTTGGTCCCTAAGCACGAGGACCTTGTCACCATCAAGCAGAAGCCCAAAGAGTCATTTGGGGAGTATGTCAGACGTTGGCGCGCTCTTGCATCACAAGTTCGGGATAGACTCTAGGATAAGGAATCAATCGAGATGGTTATTCGTGGAGCACAGCCAGCTACCATGGCTCTGCTTAGCATACAACCAATCACTACATTTGCATCGCTGATCCGAGCTAATGCTCGTGTGAAAGCTCACTACGTAGTGGCAGTTTTCCCGCACTTACCTCATTCGTCAAGCAGGCTACATCACCCACTTCTGCCGTGGGAGCAAGCAGCGGTAGCTACAAGCACAATGGCGTGAGCAGCAACCCCAACAAGAGGAGAGAACCTCCCCAGAACGCCGTCGCACACATCGAGTCCCCAACTACGCCTGTCAATGTGAGACATCTAGCTCGGCAGCAGTTAGGTTGTACACCCATGAGTAGAGCATCACACACTTCCCACATCACCACCACCTTCGAGCCGGTATACCCCGTCGTATCGGCAAGGCAAGGACTGTACCAGGGACAAGCACGACCACACCGCCCAACGTGCCATTTCACGCCGTTGGTTGAGCCCTTAAGTGTTGTCCTCCCTAAGGTACAATCACTCTTGAAGTTTCTGGGGATTTGCCCACCATCGCATCCATTGCCGGGGTGGTACAAAGTGGATTTATTCTGCAATTTCCATCGCACCGTGGGGCATGCGACGAATAATTGCCTCTCGCTCCGGGATGCTATTCAAGACTTGATTGACCGCAAGGCCATCGTCATACACACCCAGTAGGAGGAGTCTGAACCCACACAAGCACAAGCATCTGCATCCGTCCCTGTCCCCTCTAGTATTGTTAGCCAGTCTCTCCTAGAGCATGGCCATCCAAGCGCACCAGGGACCTCTGGAATCCACGCTATCTTTCCCATCCAATCCAACCTTACTGTGCTAGACCCCTCAGATCTGATCCATGATTCTTCTGCTCCATTCCCACTAGCCCTGTACCGCTCCTTTCTCGAGGGTTCGATCTCCACGGTGAATGTGATCCTACTTACCACCGGACCGGAGTACCCAACAACCCCGTCAGCACAGTCATCCTTACCTGATACCCCAGTAACCCAACTAGGTCACTCACCCTTGCCAACCACCCTGCAGGCATCGAGAGTATTGCCAACTGTATTCCCCCTCTCGGGCCCTCATGTTCTGGATGTCCAGCCGGCTATGGCTAGTTCTGTTTTAGACCCCACTCTTGTTCCTCTCCTGCCATCCGACCCATCTTTTGGTGAGTCTTCGGCCATGCAGGCTCAATACTTGAGAGGTTTGGCCTCGAGGCTCGACCACATGGCTCTTTGCCTCGATTCAGTGGGGGGTCCTCCTCTCTCGGCCCTTGAAGTTCCGGTGCAGACCATTATGGCATTGCAGGCTCATCCCATTGCACCATCGGCCATACCATCACCTCAGCTTCACACTGCTCCAGCAATGGGGGTGTTATCTCTGCCTCCTGCACCACAACTGCACTTGTCACAGCATGCATCACAGTCACTTAAGGATCAACTTAGTTGTGAGAGAATACAACACTTCTCGAGTCCGTCGCCTGGAATTGTACCGGTGCCGCAGCTGTTGCGCACCCTTTCAACATCACACACAACACAGCATACTCACTGTCCACCGCAGCATCAGGTTCAGGTCCCAACACGTAGGTCATCACTGCACACTGTGCACACAACTTCGACCGTCAAGCCGGTGCATCACATCACGTCGGCTCGACAAGGGCAGCAACCTAAGCAAAAACAAGGCTGTCGCGTTGAAAGTGACTACACTCCACTGGGCAAGTCGCTAAGCACTGTTTTTCCTTAGGTTGTGTCACTTCTGAAACTCCCCGATCCGCGTCCCCCACTAGTTTCACCACCTCTATGGTATGACGTGAGCGTATATTGCGATTATCATCGAGCCCCGGGGCACTCGACTGATGATTGTCACACTCTGCGGGATGTCATTCAGACTTTAATTGACAATGTGACCATTGTCGTTGGCACGCAGTGTATAGTACCCTCACTTATATCTGCACCCTCACCTACATCTAGCTCTGCATGCACTACACCACACACCAATGTTGAGCCGACACATCGCGCAGTGCCAGCTTAATAGGGGCAGCAACAACGGCAAAAGCGACCTCGCCGTAAGGAAGGCGACTTCACCCCACTCAATGAATCATTGAGCAACATCCTTCCTAAGGTTGCACCACTCCTGCATCTACTGGAGATCTGTCCACCACCGGACCCACTTCCCAAGTGGTATAAAGAGGATCTGTTCTGCAATTTCCATCGCACTCGTGGACATTCGACAGACGGCTGTTGTGCTCTCCAAAGTGCTGTCCAAGACTTGATCGACGATGGACACATTGTCATCAACCCATAAGAAATAGCTCACATAGGCACCTACACCCACACCAGCATATTCATGTGCACGCCTTAGAATAGTTGACCCCACCTTGTCTGAGCCGGCAAGCTCCGAAGATGTTGGAACTTCAGGGGCTCATCCTCTCTTCCCTAATCTTTTCTGAGAGAATCTATCGGGCCTGATCAGCCTTGTTCATCGTCCTACCTCTTCCTTAGTTCTATCCGACAACACTCGTGTGCACCACTCTCACTCTTTGTTTTGCCTAGCTAGAGTTTGCCAGTTTGTCGTGAGCCCATCACAGCTGAAAGCCACTGTCTCAACCTCATCCTACCAGACTGTCCACTTTGACTCCGAGCCTATCAATGTTCTATTCTAAGTTAATCGGTTTGAGCCGGTTAACTTCATCCTTGAATTTGAACATGGCAGCTACCCACTTGTTCGTAGCAATCCTCCCAGGACGGTCGAGAATATATGTCACCATTGGGAATATGAGAAAGATATACCTCTCTAGGAGTACGGTTAAGGGATCGCTAAGCCGTTGCTGCAGAGAAGAGGAGAAAGCGAGGAAGACTCAGTTTCGAATAGCAGCGACGTTCTCGGCACTTACTACAATTGAGGTAGAATTCCCCTCTCGCCTTCACTCACTTTGCTAGTGCAGGGATTCACGGTCTAGGTCAGAGTCCGGACACAACAAGGCTACAACAAGACACACCATCAAGTACAGCTGAACCAGCAGACGATGAGGACTACTCTTCTGAGGAGAATGCCATGACGGTTTCAATTCTTGCCATGGCAGTTCCAATTCTTTTACAGCGGTTCTAGCCTCAACCACAACGATTTCAGCTTCAATCACAGCATTTCCAATCCCAATCACAGCATATACAATTTCAACCATAGTAACCCCAGCTCCAATTGTAGTAGTTTCAGCTCTGACCGCTGTAGTCCTAGTTCCAACTGCCACACCAGGAACAACATTAGTCAATTATAACAGTTTCAGTTACAGCAACAGTCCCCGTGGTGACCCCAGCAGCTGAGTCAATCCCCATCATAATCACATCCTTGGAAACAACAATTTCAGCTTCATCTACAATGCCAGCCGTATCTTCTATCACAGTGCTTGCTCAAATTCAGCTGTCGGCTGGGAGAACTAACCCTTGCATGAGCAATGACCAAGAGTCTGCGTACCACATGGATAATGCCTCTGATAAGGACAGAAGGAGCAGTCGTAGAGACACAGATGCTCAAGACACAGAAGCTCTGTACCAAGAACAGCTCATCGTACTGGCAAAAGACATCAAGGTAGAAATGTGGCATTGGAAAAGCAAGATAGCAACGGTTGAAGCAGCCACTCCCTCATCATTGGAAACTCAGGTTCATTCCATTGGCATGGCTTTGGTGGACCACATGGAGCAATCAGAGCCAGTCAACGCATGTTATCTCAAGAAGTACTACCAATGAGCAAAAGACGTGTATCCTCGACTTGCAAAGTATTCTTTTGTGCATCACGCATCATCCATTACTCCTTCATGCATGCATGTTTTTAAATAAATGGCGATCCAAGTGCATTCAATCCGTAGCATTTGCCTTTCTATTTTCATGCACATCAGTAACTTAATTCAAGCATCAATAACTACATCCATCCATGCATAAAAGCATCAGTATCACATCCCGATGACGAGAATCAGAATAGCTAGCCTGCTTGAGAAGGGTCTACTCCTCTTCAGTTGTCACTACCTAGACATTCTAGAGAGTGAGGGAGCCACCATCCGAACGTGGTTAGGCGAAATGTCCAAATTCCCATGGGGACTTACACCTCCAGAGGGAGATAAAATGTTAGGAGCGAGCACGAGTGTGAGCCAAAATGGAAAAAAAATCCACAAGGGCATAAAAGAAATAAGAAGACATAAGTTGAAGACAGAAGCCAGCCCTAACAGAGAGAGGCAAGTAGGCCAACTCTATCCCTACCACTTACCTTGGGGAGGAGCCGAAGCAAGTAATCTAGCCTGAATTTAATGTTTTAAATTTATTATGAATTTATGATGAATTTATGTGGCTTTTATGGCATTTATTGGCTTGAGTTTGTTTTGGGTCATTTATGATCCCTCTATGTTTGAGAATTTATATCTCCTTGTGTGGTGAATGGATTTCAGTTTTATTTGTGTGGTTTTGGAGTAGACTCTGCATGTACCTCTTGTTTTTATCTTGTGGATTGTAGATTTTGTTTGGGGGGTCCGCCCCTTGCTCCCAGTTGGGAGATTTTTTATGGTTTCTTTGGTTCAAGGTTGTTTGAATTTTGACAGAAAACCTAGGGCACGACTCGTATGGGCGGTGGACATGCACAGGTTGGCCAGGGAATTCTAGGGTGTTTTTCGAGACCTTTTGAGTATATAGACTCATGTTATATGCTGGTTTTGACTGCTTTGAAGTGTGTTTTGACATAGTGGTGGCTTGCCCAAGTGTTTAGGAGCTTGTTTTACGAATTTGTGGATTTTTCGTGGAGGTTTTGGATGAGTTTTCCAAAGATATAAAACAATTTTGAAAATGAATTTCAAAGGAATGTGTTGGCCAATTTTGGAAATAATTTTTCCTGGTTTTCTGTGTGTGGACCGAGAGACCGTGGGCCATGTTGTCTGGACTAGGGGGTGTAATGAGACCTGCCGAATGGTCGGGCGCATTACCTAAGTTGAGGTCGAGGGATGAGATACCTGAGACGGAGATTTGTCGAGTCTTGGAGTTATGAGACTCCTTAACTGTCATTTTGAGGCTAAAGTTGTGGTCCACAGGTTGAGGTGTTTTGTGACATGACAGGGAGGTATGATACTCCTACTATCATCGTGAGCACTGAGGCTTGGGTATTGTCGAGTGTGGAGGTATGTGACTCTTTCTTGAGCACCGTGTGGAGGACGTCATGAGGAGGTGTATCCTGTGGTGGCCAGTGTGGGTGGGACACATGCGTCGTAGCTGGTAGTGTCGTGAAAGACAGGACTTCCTTCACTAAGAGGGATTGGCTTTGTGAGGGTTTTCTAGGTAAGAGAATCACAAGACGGTGTCGCTTCTACACACAGTAGTGCAACTATGGCAGTGTAGTGCACCTTGGTGGCTGCTTGTAGCAAGAGTTTGTTGCCCAACGTCGAGTTTCTCGACTCATTGTGTGGTTTTGGCCATTGAGGACCTTGCTTGTGTTTTGGGTTGGTAGAGCCTTTGCCTGTTTGGTTTGGTCGGTGTGGGCCGTGTTTCTTGTGGTTTGGGCCTAGTAGGGCTTTATTTCATGGTTTTTAGCCTGTTGAGTCGGAGTTGTTGGTTTTTGGTGGATTTGGAGAAAATGATTGCAAAATGGTTTTAAAGGAAAATAATTATAGTTTTGTTTTTCGCCTTTTTGTGGGGTGCGTGTTGGGTGACTTTTGTCACTCACGCTTGTTTCTCGAGGTTTTGGGTTGTAAGTGGCAGTAAGTAGGTGAGTTTGGCATAGTGCACATAGTCCAAAGTCTCATAGCTACACACACAAGTTTCTAGTTGTTTAAATATTACTGTTCGGCTTTAATTTTTTGGTATTTAATTTATTTTAAATTATTATGGGAATTAGGGGTGTTACAGATTGGTATCAAAGCATTAGGTTCACTAGGTTGCACTAGCCTAGGGTGTCTGATCTTGAGATTCCATAGATTTTACATGCATGGTAGAGTCTGCACCTGATGTTTTCTTAATAGATTTATGCTTGTTGTTTTGTTTGTGGTGCATGTGTTTTGCTCTCTCCTTTTGTAGGATGCCTCATCACGGTCAGAAGTGTAAGGCCCCGGCCGAGGATTCCAAGCCTCTTGAGGAAATGGGCAGATGGAAGGTTGTTCGTGTCGAACTGTGGAGCTTGGAGCACGGGATCTCTCATGCTTTCAACATGAGTAGTTCTAGTGAGCTATTAAAAGATCCGTGGTTGAGCCGGGTCACGATGCCTCGTTTGCCATCGTTCAAGGGCAAGATCAGTGCTGAGGAGAGTGAGGCTTGGCTGGAGAAGGTGGTGAAGATGTTGGAGAGCATGGCGTGCCCAGAAGAGCATTGGGTGCAGCTGGCGACTTATCTACTGGATGGTAAGCAGATAAGTGGTAGGAGTCATTGAAGTGATTGAAGTTTCCGGACTCAGTAACTGCATGTATCTAGTTGAAGGATTTCAAGGTGACATTCTATGACAAGTATTTCCCTACTCATGTGAAAGAGTAGTTTTGCCAAGATTTCCGAAATCTAGAGCCAGGCACTATGTTAGTGCTCAAGTATGAGACTATGTTGACCCGACTGGAACGTGTCGCTGCTGTCTATGAGTCAGAAGAGGAGTGAGCATAGAGGTTCTTGGATGGGTTGCAACCAGGGCTATGGGTGAAGGTGTTGGACAGTCGATGTTAGAGCATGGAGGACATGGTCGGGATGGTCTATCGCTTCGAGGTAGAGCACAAGAAGTTTCTGGAGAACCATCCTAATCGGGAGGGTAAGTCTTCTTTTGCTTCCTGGTTCTCCATCTCTGGTCCTCCAAGTAGTAGTGATTGGGGTAGTCTTGGGAAGAAGTAGAAGGAGAAGTCTCGTGCTACCTTTGCAGGCCAGTGTAGCTTATTTGGTGATAGCGGAGCCAACTACAGTTAGACAAGATCTAGTGCTCCTTAAGGGAATTAGTATTTCAACTATGGTTAGGTGGGCCACATTGCTGCAAACTATCCTTATCCTTGGCAGACTTTAGCCCTAGTGGTATGCTACAATTGCAGGAAGGAGGGACATGTCAATAGATCCTATCTAGAACTACCAAAGAAGGTAGGAAGCGCGTCACAATGGCCGACGAGAGGACGGGTATTCACTATTACAACTCTAGATGCTAGACCTTCAGGAGATGTAGTTGAGGGTACAGATGATTAGTTGGTGTTGTAACCTTCTATAACCATTGTAATATTTCCTGTAACCTGGAAAACAGTATGATGTATGGATGTAGTGCTGTTGTTTTGCTTGGCTATTAGGTTCTTTTATTGTGGCTGGCTTGATGGCCATGGTGTTGTTTGACTTAGGGAGCTCTTTCTCCTTTGTCTCTGAGTCTTTCACGGCGGAGTTGGGAGAGAGACTGGCTAGGCTGGCCTTTTATCTCAAGGTGGTAACACCACTGGGAGAGCACAGTTTGGCATGGAAGTATTTGCAATCTGTTGACTTGACGCTAATGACAGAGAGTTAGACGCCATCCTGATCGTGATGGACATGCAGGAGTACGATTTGATACTCGGCATGGACTGGCTTGTGCGGCAGTTCGCTTTGATCGACTGTGCTCGGAGGAGAGTTTATTTTGGGTCTCCTGATGATGGATCCTTCTTTGTGTATGCTTGGTGTTGGGGTGAGCCTAAGCTTGTCATTTCAGCTAAGAAGGCTTATATGTCTTTGGTCAGGGGTTGCATGGGGTACCTAGCTAGTATAGTTACCTCCACTTCTCTTGAGTTGGGTGTTCACAACATCTCTGTGGTGTGTGAATATCCCAACGTTTTTTCTAACGATTTTCCTAGTATGCCACCTCACAGGAAAGTAGAGTTCTCGATCGATCTGATCCCCGATTCTGGTACTATGTTGAAGCCTCCCTAACGCATGATGCCAATGGAGTTGTGAGAGCTCAAGACCTAGTTGCAAGAGCTGCTGGACAAGGGGTTTATCAAGCCGAGTGTGTCTCTGTGGGGAGCACCTGTCTTGTTCGTCCGTAAGAAGGATGGTTCGCTTTGGTTGTGTATAGATTATTGGATGCTGAACCGGATCACGGTGAAGAAAAAGCATCCTCTTCCCTACATTGATGATCAGTTCAACCAGTTGCAGTCTGACTCGGTGTTTTCAAAGATTGATCTGAGGTCAGGGTATCACCAGTTGAGGATATAAGACTCAAGCATTCATAAGATTGCCTTCTGGATGCGGTATGGGCATTACGAGTTCACGGTCATGCCTTTTTGCTTGACCAATGCACCAACTGCGTTTATGGATTTGATGAATTGGATTTTCAGCCCTTAATAGGACAAGTTTGTCGTGATTTTTGTTGATGACGTGCTAGTTTACTTCCTTAATGTGGAGACTCATGCCTTGCACCTGAGGGCAATTTTGGATACTCTGAGGCATCATCCATTGTATGTCAAATTCTCCAAGTGTGAGTTCTGGCTGAGTAAGGTTATGTTCCTTGACCATTTGATTTCTGGAGAAGGCATCAGAGTGGATCCTGCCAAGGTAGAGGCGGTGAGTAGTTGCGAGCGACCTAGGATGGTGATACAGATCAGGAGTTTCATGGGTTTGACGGGCTATTATAGGAGGTTTATCAAAGATTTCTCCTCTGTAGCCGTGCCTCTGACAGAGTTGACCAGGAAGGGAGTCTTGTTCTATTGGGACCAGAATTGTGAGGCACGTTTCTAGGAGTTGAAGTTTCGTCTGGTTTCTACCCCTATGTTGACTCTACCTTCTGGAAGTGGTGGCTTCACTGTGTATAGTGATGCTAATGGTGTTGGGTTGGGGTGTGTTCTGATGCAGCATGGTAATGTTATTGCTTATGCTTTGCGCTAGTTGAAGGATTATGAGGAGAACTACCCGACCCACGATTTAGAGATGGCAATCGCAATGTTTGCTCTCAAGCTCTGGCAGCACTATTTGTATGGGGAGTAGTTTAAGGTCTTCACCGATCATCAAAGCTTGAAGTATATCTTCACATAGATGGAACTCAACGTGAGACAATGTCGATCAGTGGAGTATCTGAAAGACTATGATTTTAGTTTGTCCTACCACCTTGGGAAGGCCAACATGGTTGCCGATGCTCTGAGTCAGCATACTTACATGTTGGTGAGCTTGATGGTCAAGAAGTGGACCATGCTAGAGGATCTGGTGAGTTGTAGGCCTAAGTAGTAATCTCAGGGAGCGGTTGGTACTTGGGTGGCCAACTTGTCTATTCATCCCAAGTTGGTGGAGTTCATTGTCGCTTGTCAGCAGCTGGATCCATTTGTTGAGGCTGTGTTTGGGAAGCTGGAGGCTAGTGGCAAGCCTCACTTCTCTGTTGGGGCATATGGAGAGGTGAGATATGATATGCGTCTGTATGTACCTCAACGTGAGGAGGCCAGGCAAAGATTGCTCGATGAAGCACATTGGTACAAGTACACCATTCTCCCGGGGAGTACAAAGATGTATTGGGACCTGAAGTGGAACTTTTGGTGGCCTGGTATGAAGTGGGATGTTGTTGACCATGTGGCGAGGTGTACAACTTGTCAGCTGGTCAAGGAAGAGCACCTGAGACCTCGAGAGACCTTGTAGCCATTGGATATTCCCATGTGGAAGTGGGAGCACATCTCCATGGACTCGTGACTAGTTTTCCGCATACTCAGAGCAAAAACGACATCATGTAAGTGGTCTTGGATCGGCTAACCAAGTTTGTTTACTTCCTGGCCATTTGGGTGAAACTTCTGATACATCGATTGGCAGAGCCATATGTGTTTGAGGTGGTCCAACTGCATGATGTTCCGGTGTCCATCGTGTCACCTTAAGGTTTTGGGTCCAACTTCTGACAAAGACACGAGGTTCACCTCAAGGTTTTGGAGGACTTTGTAGGAGGTCTTTGGCATAGTGTTCAACTATAGCACAACATTTCATCCTCAGTCAAACAGTTAGATAGAGAGGACTATCCAAACGTTAGAGGATATGCTTAGAGCATGTGCACTGGACTTGCAAGGGAGTTGGGAGGACCATCTGCCGTTGATTGATTTTGCCTACAACAATAGTTATCACTTGAGCATCAGGATGGCCCCATACAAAGCCCTGTATGTTAGGGCATGTAGATTGCTAGTTTGCTGGAGTGAGGTGGGCAAGCATCAATTGATTGGTCCTGAGCTTATGCAGCTGTACGTGGATCAGGTTGATCTGATTCGCAGTAGGCTGTTAGCTGCACAGAGTCGACAGAAGAGTTATGTTGACAGGAGGTGGAGGCTGCTGGAGTTTCTGGTGGGAGACTGTGTTCCTGAAGGTGTCATCGACCAAGGGTGTCATGAGGTTCGGAAAGCATGGAAAGCTGAGTCCTCACTTTATTGGCCCATGCCAGATTACCCGGAGTATCGATGAGATTGCTTATTTGCTAGATCTACCACCAGAGCTATCGTCCGTGCAATACGTGTTCCATGTCGCCATGCTGAGGAAGTGTCTGGTTGACGCATCTCATGTGATTCTGGTTCAACTAGAGGGGCTCTAGGAATATCTATTCTTTATGGAGGATGTCGTCTAGATTATTGATTGCAAGGAATAGGTGCTGTGGAGCAAGATGATTCCTCTAGTTTTGGTGCGGTGGTAGCATCATGGTGCTGAGGAGGCTACATGGGAGCACGAGGAAGCCATCCTAGCCTAGTATCCATATCGTTTCCCCTACTAGTGATTTTAGGAGTGAAATCGTCTTTTAAGATGGTTAGGATGTAACACTCGTAAATTCATTTTGTAATTAGTTACATTTTAATGAATTTATTTTGGGAGGGTGTTACTATCTTGAGGCCTATTTGTGTGATTTTGTAGTCTTTAGGCTTGGGCCTCAAGGGCCTGCTGCTATTTGTGTGGTTCTTGTGCTTGTTCCCTTGTGGTTGGCACTATGCGTGTGGCACTGTGCTGTGTGGGCTGGTTGGTGGGGCGTGTCGGTGTGGTTGGTTGCTGGCTCGTGCTTTGGGCTGATAGGTGTGCTATAGGGCATTGCTGGTTGGTTGCATGCATGCGACCACCTGCCTTTTCTATGTAGTTTTTATGACGCAGGCCACACACGATCTCCCCTACCATTTCCTTCTTCTTCTTTCTCATTTTCCTTCCCGCATATGCCATCACCTCTCCTCCCTTTCTTCTTAGGTCACTGACACCATCTCCCCTTCTCCACCTCTCTTCTTCCCCTCCCACTCTCCTGTCTCTCTCTCCCCCACTCACTCTCTCCCTCTCCCGTCTCTCTCTCCCCCACTCACTCTCTCCCTCTCCCGTCTCTCTCTCCCTCATCCATTCTCTCCATCCCTTATTTCTCCTACCGGTGGTGCTTGAGAAAAGTAGAGGTCGACGGTAGCGTAAGGAGGTGCGTGGTGGCGTGTGGAGCTCTGGTGTAGTGTCCCTGAGGTCATGGAGTGGTTGAGGACACTTGGGATCGTCAGAGTTGGCCGGAGACTGGATTTAGGTTGCTAGAGATCATTTTTAGGTACTCACCTCACCTCTCTACCTAGAAATCATGTAAAATAGTTGAATTACATAGGATTCAAGTAATCTAGGCTAAACTTGATGTTTGGAATTTATTGTGAATTTATGGTGAATTTAAGTTGATTTTATGGCATTTATTGGTTTGAGTTGGTTTTGGGTTATTTATGACCCCATTGTGCTTGAGAATTTATATCTCCTTGTGTGGTGAATGGAATTTAGTTTTTTTTGTGTGGTTTTGGAGTAGACTCATGCATCTACCTCTCGTATTTATCTTGTGGATTGTGGATTTTGTTTGGGGGGTCCCCCTTGCTCCTAGTTCGGAGATTGTTTTTTATTTCTCTGGTTTAGGGCTGTCTAAATTCTGACAGAAAACCTGGGGTGTCCACCACGCATAATGGGCCAGGGAATTCTGGGGTGTTTTTTGAGACCTTTTGAGTATATAGACACATGTTATATGCTGGTTTTGACTGCTTTGAATCGTGTTTTGACGTAGTGGTGACTCGCCTAGGTGTTTGGGAGTTGGTTTTACGAATTTGAGGATTTTTCGTCGAGGTTTTGGAAGAGTTTTCCAAAATTATAAAATGATTATGAAAATGCATTTCAACAGAATGTGTTGGCCCATTATGGAAATGGTTTTTCCTAGTTTTCTACATGCGGATCGAGAGATCCTGGGTTGTGTTGTCTTAACCAAGGGTTGTGACGACACCTATTGGATGGTCAGGCGCATTACCCAGGTTGAAATCGAGGGACAAGATTCCTGAGGCAGAGATTCGTTGGGTCTTGGAGGTATGAGACTCCTTGACTGTCATTTCGAGGCTACGATTGTGGTCCATGGGTTGAGGTGTTTTGTGGCATGACAGGGAGGTATGATACTCCTACTATCACCGTGAACACTGAGGCTCGGGTGTTGTCGGGTGTGGAGGTATGTGATTTCTGAGCATCGTGTGGAGGACGCCGTGAGGAGGCGTATCCTGCTGTGGCCAGTGTAGGTGAGACACATGCCCCATATTTGGTAGCATCTTGAGAGATAGGACTGCCTTCCCAGGAGGGGTTGGCTTTGTGAGGGTTCTCCAGGTAGGAGAATCGCAGGATGGTGTCACTCCTGCACAGAGTAGTGCCACAGTGGCAGTGCAGTGCACCTTGGTGGCTGCCTGTAGCCAGAGTTGGTTTCCCGACGTCGGGTTTCCTGACTTATTAAGTGTGGTTTTGGCCATTGAGGGCATCGCTTGTGTTTTGAACTGGTAGAGCCTTTGCCTATATGGTTTGGTCAGTGTGGGCAGTGTTTCTTGTGGTTTGGGCTTGGTAGGGCTTTGCTTCGTGGATTTCGGCCTGTTGGGCTCGAGTTATTGGGTTTTGGTGGATTTAGAGAAAATTATTGCAAAATGGTTTTAAAGGAAAATAATTATAGTTTTGTTTTCCACCATTTTTGTGGGGTGCGTGTTGGGTAACTTTTGTTACTCATGCTTGTTTCTTGTGGTTTTGAGTTGCAGGTGCAGGCAAGTAGGTGAGTTTGGCATAGTGCACATAGTCCGAAGTCTCGTAGCTATACATAGGTTCTTGATTGTTTAGATATTAATGTTTGGCACTAATTTCCTGTAATTTAATTTGTTTTAAATCATTGTGGAAATTAGGGGTGTTGCATTTCCGGTACACTAAAAATCATGAAAAATACATGAAATTGAAGACGTCTGAGTCTTCTATCTTTTGGGACAAGTTTCATCAAAAACCGATTTACTAATCTCAAGTTATAAAAATCAAAAGCTTGAAAGGTCATTGGATTCTACTGTAGCCAGAGTACTCAAAAATAAACCAAAAATTCACTATAAATTCATTGAAAAATCTGGAATCACTACCATTCATCTAGAAACAATTTAAATGACTGATAATCCATGTTTCTAACTAATTTGAAGAAGAAAAAGAAGATGGAACGCATACTGTCAATGGTTTCCAGCAACCTCCATCTTCTCTGATGAGTGTCTCCGCCTCCGGTGAGCTCTCCTGGCCCTCTCCTTCATCTCTCTCTCCCCTAGACCTCCCTCTCTTCCCTCTCTTCTTTGGCCCTCTTTTGTTACTCTAGTACAACACCTCCCCTCTTCCTCTCCTCCGTTATTTATACCCATTGTTTTTTTGTCGTCGACCACTACCATCAGCTATCGGTAGTCGTTCGATAGTTTGGCTGCAGGGCATGTTGGGAAAGCGGCGTCGTTTGATAGGGTAAGGTGGGAAAGTAGCGTCGTTTGATAGGCTTGGAAATAGCGTTGGCATTGTAGACGTAACAGTTGAGTGGCGTTCACTATGCAATTTCAGCGATCACTGGGCTTGTGCGCTAACTATATGCGCCTATAACGTGCGGCAACTGTGTGCACTACTTTTGTGCATCTGAGCCACACTACTCAAAGTTTTCAAACAATGCCAGAGAAACAAATATGAATTCTTTTGATTACCATTAAAGATTCGCATAATTACAGGTAATCAAGTCACAACTCATCCAAATTACACATAATTGAATATTAATCCACAATTACATCTTTCTTGGATTTCTGGGCTATAGACTCATGGATATTACATCTTACCCCCCTTAAAAGAATTTTGTCTCCGTAATTCGCCTCTAATAGAACATGTGGGGGTTTTGCGATCAAATATCTACCTCACACTCCCATGTAGTTTTTTCAGTACCATAGTGCTACCACTGAACCAACACAAGGGGTATCACTTTGTTTCTGAGGACTTGTTCCTTTTGATCCAATATCTACATGGCTTCCTCTACCACAGACTAGTCCTCCTGTAGCTCCTTTGGCTGTATAGGTATCACTTGGGATGTGTTTGCCAAGCACTTTCTCAACATTGAAACATGGAAGACGCTATGCACACTTGAGAGTTCTGGAGGCAGGTCCAACTTGTATGCCACTTCACCAACTCTTTTGGAGATCTGGTAGGGTTTGATATATTGAGGACTCAGCTTCCCCCATTCCCTGAATCTTTCCACTCCCTTGGTTGGTGATACCTTTATGAATACAAAGTCTCCTACTTCGAATTCCAAGGGTCGTCACCTCTTGTCTGCATAGTTCATCTATTTGCTTTGTTCAACCACCAATCTTTTCCAAATCAGCTCCACTTTTTCTTTGTACTGCTACACAATCTTTGGGTCCACAAGCTAATGCTCGCCAACCTTGCTCCAACAAGTGGGTGTTTTGTGCAGCCTATCATATAGAGTGTTGTATGAAGCCATTCCAATGTAGGAGTGATAGCTATTGTTGTAGGTGAACTTTATTAACAGTAGTTGCTCCCCCCAGCTACCTCCAAAGTCTAATGCATAGGCCCTCAACATATCCTCTAGTGTCTGAATAGTTTTTTTAGTCTGACCGTCTGTTTGAGGGTGGAAAGTGATGCTGAAATTCAACATAGTGCCAAACACCTCTTGTCGTGCTCCCTAAAACCTCGAGGTGAACTAGGTGTCTCTGTTAGACACTATTGACATTGGAACCCCATGTAGATGAACTATTTTGGACACGTACAACTCTGTCAGCTATGATAGGAGAAGATTCACCCTCATGGGCAAGAAGTGTGTCACTTTCGTGAGCTGATCCATTATCACCTAGACTGTATCATTCTTTTTCCTTGTCATGGGTAATCCTGATATGAAATCTATCAACACATGTTTCCATTTCTAGATTGGAATATCCAGAGGTTGTAAAGTCCCTTCGGGCTTCTGGTGCTCAATCTTCACCATCTGGTAGGTCGTACATCTAGCCACATGCTCAGCAATTTCCGTCTTCATTCTAGGCCACTAGAAATTTCTTTTCAAATCATTATACATCTTGGTGCTCCCTAGATTGATCGTGTCTCTAGACTGATGCGCTTCATTAAGAAATCTTTGTTTCATCTCCTTTACTTGTGGCACATACAAGTGTAGATCATATTTGAGTCCTCCATTTATGCCAATAGAGAAATGAGGTGCCTCTCCTACCTCTAACTTCTGCTAGATATCTCGCATGAGTGGGTCCAATAGCTGAGTTACCACAATAGCTTCTAACAATCTTAGGCGAACAGACAAATTTGCCATCTAAGCACCAACAAGTCCCTAAGGTTGCCTCTAAGATCTACACTCTACTAGTCCTTCTAGCATATGCTGTAACACCCGTAAAATTTATTTTGTAATTATTTGCATTTTTAATGAATTTATTCCTAAACGGGTGTCATTGTTCCGAGGCCCGTTGGTGTGATTTTGTGGTTTTAGGCTTGGGCCTCGTGGGCAAGCTTTTGTTGCCATGTTCTTGTGCATGGTTGGCACTGTGCGTTGTAGCACTGTGCGTGTAGGGCTTGGATGTGGGTCTGTGTGGGGCCAGATGTGGGTCCTTATGGGGCCCGCATTCGTGGGCCGGTTGGTGGGAGCAAGTAGGTGGTGTGAGTTTGGTTTACTCGTGCGTTTCATGGGTAGACTGGATGTGTGGTTGAGCACGTGTTCAGCTACCACCTTGCATGGCTTTATAAGCCCATGTGCGTGGCCTCGACCAGCTCACCCTTCCTCTCCTCCTCTTTCCCCTCCGCTTCCTATCCCGAGCACGCCACCTCTTCCCTCTCCCTCATTCGTTCTCTCCTTCTCCCTCACTCTCCCCTCCCCCACCCTCTCCTCTCCCTTGTGTCTCCCCCACCACTTCCCCTGCTTCTTCCCAGTCCTCTCTTCGATGTACTCATGAATTGGCAGAGGTGTGTGGTGGTGCGCGGAGCTTTAGAGTGGCGTCCCTGAGGTTATGGAGTGGTCGTGGACGCGTGGTGTCACCGGAGTTGGCCGGAGACCGAAGTTGGGTCGTAGGAACGCACGTTGTAGGTATGCACCTCCAACCCATGTTTAGAGAACATGAAAAGAGAGGAGAAATGTCATGATATTTCTCAACTTGTGGCTTGAGATATTACATATGGTTGATTTTTTTTGCGACTTGTTGAAGCGTTAATTGAGTTATGTGAATGTCAAATTGAAAGACCTGTGTATTCAATGAACAAGGCTTCTAAGATTGTTAATTTATATGGATTAGTATATGCTAATGATCGAAATTGTGTCGAGCAAATTAGAATGGATAGATTTGCATTTAAGAAACTTTGTGGGATGCTTCAATCCATAGGAAATCTCAAGCCTACGAAGAACATTGATGTTGATGAACAGGTTGGTATATTTTTACATATTTTGGCCCACCATGTAAAAAATAGGGTGATAAAATGTAACATCAGGGCCTGATTATCCATTTTCATAATAAACCATGTATTATTTGTAATATTGTGTTTAATGGTTTATTAATGGATAATCTGTTGTTTCTTGGTTGTGTGTGGTTGTGGGTGGTTTTCTGTGCATCAGGTTGTGA
>JAMKQA010051643.1:0-22503 GCA_024699735.1 Posidonia australis
AGGTGAGCCTGGTTACAGTCTTTTTATTCTATGATTTGTGTAATTAGGCTTGTGATGCTATTGTTTGGTAGCGTGCCCGGGTTCGGGGCGTTACAGAGCCCCTCCTCCATTCTGTCCAAGTCTCCCATGGGAGAGTCTTAGATCCTCAGAGATCCTTCTGTCCAACAGCCAAAGCACCTCTAAAGCTCCATCAGGCCTCCACTTCTTCTATCCACTTCATAGTGTACGAGGATGAAGGGAGTATTCTTCCAATTACTACATTTTTTTATATAAATTCATAGCATGACATAGAATAGCCCATGGCATAGGCATGCAAAACAATCCTTGATTAGTATCAGCATTATTTACTCTTGTTATTTGTTTTCATTTTGATATTGTTACTACACCTAGTCTAATTCGGATTTGTTTTTTTTCTTGTTTGTTTTGAAGGGAAGGAATACTACATAGCATGAGGACGTCATTAGACAACATCCTATCGTCAATCTAGTGAACCGATAATCCACATCCATCCATCATCATCTCCTGCAAGGTATCTTGTCAACTAACGAAAGCGAATCAGTAAGTGGTGATCACAAAGGATGTCAAAATGAGAGGACACGATGACGATACACATCAATACCCCCAAATCCGCATCTATAGAAAAGTTGGTGAGCACAGTGGGACTGATTTGAGCTAGGGGTGTAAACGGAGCTAATACGAAGCAAATCTTGCAATTTTCGAATTCGAATTCGAAAATTTTCATCTACATTCGAATTTGTATCCGTATCCGAACGAATATTAAATTGAATATCCGTATCCGAATTTATCGAATGCATTCAAATTCGAATATTATCTAAATTCGACCAAGAAACCTAATTATGAATACATTCGTATCCGAAATATCCGAAAAATCCTAAATATAAATATTATAAACTTGTAAATAATAAACTTAAAACCATCACTTGAATTGTTGTTTATTATTTAAAGTACAACTTTAACAAATCCATAACAAATCTGCGTTAATGTCATCTTTTAGAATAAAAAAAACATCTAAAATATTATAAGTTTCGTTTAGGGACATGAGGACATGGCTATGTTGCAAATTAATAAATCATATTGACCACGATGTGAAACAGCTCCAGACCCATCTTAGGCACCACCATCAATAGTAGCTTGAACCTGAAACTCATAAAAAAGGATATGAAGGGCAAATCTAGAATTAAATGATTTAACATAAGATAAGAAATAAACAAAAGAAAGATTTTAAAAATGCAAGAATTTAAAAGTACATTCAAAATGGAAAGCGAACTCCTAAAGGTTTTAGCGTGATACCTTATTTATTGGAGAAAATCTAGTTAAGCATCCAAGAAAACGAACAAAACATCCAGTGCCAATGACATTGCAAATGTAGCCCTGCTTCAAAACAAAAACATCAATGAAATGACCAAGCAAGAGGATAATAGCTTAAATACTTCAACAAAGAAAAAGAGCCTATCATCATCTACATGATTTTTTTTGACATAATAGATTAGTAAGAAAACCATATAATCTACATGGCCATTCCAAAGAACTCTACCCAGCAAAAATACAAATTGGAAAAACATGCTTAAGGCTATAGGGAGGCAATATGTACCATTATGGGTCTAAGAGAAAAGAAAATGCAAGAATTAATTGCAATGGTTTTGAATGAGGGGTAAAATTATCAGAATCAGACTGGTCATGCTAATTTTTTTTGAAGTAAGGCTGGGATTTCTATCAAAATTTATTGATAGGACGTCCAAGCCAATGGGCACCACTATACATAGTACAAGACAGACACAAAGTTTCCCAAGAACAAAGGAAACCATAGGCAACTGTGATCAAAATGTGTAAGTGAGGACCTTGCTGATAGGAAGACCATAAACAAAGAATAGCACACTAGAAAACTTCAAAGGAAACAATGGAACAACATAATCCATAAAGTCCGAGACTCCCAGGCTTAATCCCCAGCAGATAGGGGAGATCCAACTTTACATAAGAATTTACCTCTACGTCTACCAAGTTGTCCTAGTTATTGCAGCCATATTTTTCACGAAACATTTTTTTTCTTTAAATCACCTCATTTCTTTCAGACCAGATGCTCAACATTTATCAGAACCAGACCACACCATCTCACCTAAGGCTTTAGGAGGAGGCGAAGGAGGCTTTAGAAGGAGGTGGAGGAGGTAGAGGAGGAGGACTCGTCCTATCACCTATGGGCTACGGGCTACCGAGGAGGGCCAGGAGGTAAAGGCCAGAGGAGTGGAAGAGGAGAGTTTAGGAGGAGGCAGAGGAGGCGGAGGAGGATGACTCGTTCTATGGGCTACAGGCTGCCGAGGAGGGCTAGGAGGCGAAGGTCGGAGGAGTGTCGAAGTGGAGGAAGAGGGTTTCGGAAAAGGAGTAGGAGGCGAGCTGTCGAGGAGCCAAGGAGGACTAGGAGGTGAAGGCCGGAGAAGGATGGGAGGAGGCAAGAGGCTGTGGGGTTGTTGTTAGAATGTTAGGTTTAGGGTTTTATTTGTAGGGTTTTTATATATATGTAAATTTTGCAAATATTACATTTAAGTTTTTCTTATTAATTGTTAGATACTTATGTCATAAGTTTTACATATAAATATATTAATTAATTTTAAAAAATAAATAAATTTATTAAATTTTCGAATTCAGATATTTTCGAATCGGATGTACCAACATCCGTATTCTATCCTATTTTTTTCAAATTTTTTTTTTCAAATTCAAATTCGGTTCATCGAATATTTTTTAGGATAAAGATTCAAGATTTCGAATACAGATTCGAAACAAAGTTTCAGATTTCTGACACCCCTAATTTGAGCCAACTCCTATGCTACGCAAGTATTCCTTCCCTTTTTCATTTATTTTCATTTTTTAGATCTAGGTGCAGTTTTGTTCTGGAACCCATGCGTTTAGGGTTTCACAGTGTCCAGACCTTTCTTTGTTTATTTTTCTTAACAAAAATAGGTTAGCAACTCATGCTGCCAGTATTATTAGTGCCAAGTCTCATTGCAACCAAAGGCAGCGATGTATACACCATTTATAAAGGCAATGTGAGATTATCAGGACCTTTGCACTATAGATCATCTATTTTTTATTTGTTTGTGTCGTTTTTGAGACCTACAGTAGTCTGTAAAAAAATTTTGAAATTCAAAGTTAAAAAAATCAAAATTTGAATTTCAATCACACTTGTTTGTGTCGTTTTTGAGACCTACTTGTATTTTGGGTTTTTTTAATAGTTTTTAGGATTGTTTTCTATCCACCATTATGGTGGAAACTAATTGTATTATAGTAAAGTTAATGTTCCTTAAGGATTTTTGTCTAGTTTGAACAACCAAGCTAAATGAATCAGGCTAGTGCAAGTCGCTCTCCCATACTCTGTGTTTGGTTGTTATCACTAGATTAAGAAACTTAAGGTGTTATAGGGGCATATTTCTAATTTCATCTCTCTCCTTGAGTCAATAATATACCTTAGTAGATACTTGAAATTTTATTTTTCTCTGTTTATTTACTATTTTTTTGTGGTTTAATAGGACCAATCCTACAGACAGAATCTTAGATTGTGGTCCCCTCTTTAGTCAAACCCAAAGCCTAGACCCCCACTTTGTAGACTTCCCAAAGATCTAAGGGTGGTACCAAAGAAAAACAAATGCCATTGAGTGTAACTCTAGAACCTTGAAGGAAAACCATAATCCCTTGCCATAGAAACCCAAATAGGCTGAGAGAACGTTGATTAACTAATCGATTAATTAACTATCTTAACAAGTAAAATTTGCACTTTGGTTGATAACTTGATTGATTAGATTGCCTTGTTTAATCGTCTGGTCTGTTTAGGATAAGGCCTTGGTTGCTGGAACAGACAAGAATTTGTGTCGCTTGTCTGACCATCGCCTTTCAACGTCGCTCACCGGTGACGAGATCTAGCACCGCACTCATAGACGACGTTAGGTAGACATGCACTGTGTGACTTGTTTGCAGGGTGATTTGGCTATGATTGCATGGTTATAGGTTACAGGGATATCAGAAAAATGTCTTCTGGGTCTTTATTTTCTATATTGAACATAGTTGTAAGCATTTTCCCTTATTTACATTGGAGATTGTATTTTTCACTTCTGGGTCTTTATTTTCTATATTGAACATAGTTGTAAGCATTTTCCCTTATTTACATTGGAGATTGTATTTTTCATCCTTTCTAGATACTTGTAATAGATTCGAAGTAGTGTAATGAGTCTGTAATTTGTTTTTTTCAAGAACATTGTGTTGGTCTTGGTGTCTATAATTCATTTCCTATTTAAGCATTCAAACAAAAAAATAGAAATTCAAATCAAAATTTGCAATACGAAATTCAAATTTTCAAATTTGAAACTCGAAATTCACAATTTGAAACTCAAATTCGAAATTTGGAATCCAATGTTTGGAATTCAAAATTTGAAACTCAAAAATCGAAATTTGAAATTTAAGATTCAAATTTTGGAATTCAAAATTAAAATTTTGAAATTTGAAATTCAAAATCCAAAATTTTAAATTTTAAATTCAAAATCCAAAATTTGATGTTCAAATTTTTAAATTCAAAATCCAAAATTTGGAATAGAAAATTCGAAGGAGCAAACTCATAGAAGAAGGTAAGCAAAGATGTTAGAAGCGCACTACTCCTACACCAACTACTCCAACATGCCAACTGCATCGACATCTATAGGTCAAGAAAGCAGTTCCACGGGCTAGCATGTGTTCTTCTTCAATGCTTCAACTCCACACAGAGCCTAGTCTATTGAAAGTGGAGGAGGAGAGATGAGTCATGTCCAACCATATAGTACTCTTTTGTCGGTCTATTCACATACATCACTTGAAGGGGCAATTAACCAAACCCAACTTGTGGACCATCATGATCTGTCTAGCCCACAAGTTCCAAGTACCCATGGGCCTTTCCCCTCCTATCACTAGGGCCTAATAACCTCGCCTCATATGAGAAATATATATACAATACCACTAAGCCCAACTGTCAATTTCCCAGTATAAGGCCCATTAATGCTGCATTCCATGCCATATCCTATAAGCTCTTCTGCCTAGCAAGCCATAAAATCTCCACCGAGCTGCCACTCAAATCCGTAGCTAGGAGCAAATCCACCCTGTCATACCTTACCTTATGCACTGGTTCAATCCTCCCTCCCTCCTCAATATGGTACTACTCTACAATAGTAGTTCCAACAAGGATGCCAAGGGTAGGGTAATCAGTCATTCCAGGGTTGGACATTAAAAGGATGATATCAGAAGCACTAGTAGACGCAAGAGTCACGTCAAAAACACCAGCCGGCTTTGATACATTGAGGTTTCCTACTTCATACTATCCCTTGAATTCAAGCTGCCCAAAACACCAAAGTATGATGGGAAAGGCGATCCATGGAATCATCTAACTACTTTTACCATAGATGCCTTGCCCTATCAACCTGCTAATGGGTTGAATGTTTACCTACTCTTCAAGAGCCTCGAGGAACAAACACTGAAGTGGTTCAACACAGTCATCGCCTATGACCTCAGTGACTTCTAGATTGTGCTAGACAAGTTCCTACAGTAGTCTGTCCACTGCATCTAGCACAAGCCTACCATTGCGAACCTCCTCGCTAAGAAGATGAAACCAGACAAAGACTTTGCTACCTTTGCTAGCGGATGGAGGGACGTGGCTGCCAGATCAGATTGTTATATACCCAAAAGCCAGGTAGTCGAAGTTATCGCCTGAAATACCACTAAAGTACTAAGAATAGGGTGTTGATGGGTGACTTCCAGACTTACTCCTAGCTTTATGAGTGCGCCACAAGAGTCCTCTGCAACAAAGAGGACCTATCATTCATGGAGTTTGAGGAAAGAGGTAAGAAGAAGACCTTTGGCTACACACATGAAGGTATCACAGACAACATGGCACAAGTAGAGCATCAGAATCAACCGATCTAGTGCCAAGGACCGCTAGTCCAACGCCACAGGTAGCCAGTGCAATCAGTGCCATACCAGAATCAGCTTGTCCCACCACGATACCGGTAGGGGCAATATCAAGCTTAACCAACATAGTAGTAGTAGCATCAACAACAATAGCCTCCAAACTATCAATTGAATGCCTAACAGGGGCAACAACCATAGAGCTACCAGAGGCGAAACTACTTGCCACTTCTAGTGCTACTCTCCAATGTCTTCATAATATTAGTTGAGAGTGGAGATCTGCAACCTCTAGCTCCAACCCCGAATGCTCCCAACGTAGACCTGTCCAAGTATTGCCCATACCATCAAAAGAATGGGCATACTCGTGAGGAGTGTTTCATGGTCAAGGACAATATATATGACATGAACAAGTAGAGGGAAATCATGTTGACCGAGCTAAAGAATGACTAAGGGCAAGTCGTGGAGGACAACATGAAATGCAAATCCATCAAAACCCCATGTTTGATCACTCAATAGCCCACATGGAGGCCAATGACACACAGCCAATGCTCATCCAGCACATGTAAACAGACCTTGACCTAGGACCACCAAACACTGATGAAGAAGAGCAGGATCCACCAGCAATGCTTGAGTTGGGGATATGGTAGGATATAAACGAGCCTAGGGAAGACACCCTAGGATGGGAGACCGAAGACAACGACAAACCTTAGGATAGCCAACGAGACGAGGAAGAAGACAACTCCTAATTAACATGAGTGATCATCACAAAGTCCAAAGAGGAGAACATCGTCTTCCAAGATGTAGAGCTAACAATGCATGAGCAACGTTCAGGCCACTAATCATCAATGTGGACATCAATGGTTGTTTACTCCATGGGATACTCGTTGATACTCGTGTTGGCAAGAGTGTCTACTCCCTATCCACCTTGAAGTCCCTGGGCATTGAAGAAACGGAGGTTACTAAGCATTGCTTCCCTTACACAGCTTATGATAATAGTCAAAGAGAAACGATCGGGACAATCAAATTGGACGTCACCATAGACTTCCTCACTAACACCACCACGATTATCGTAATGGAAGAGGATCTCGCCCAACCACTAATCCCAGGAAGAAGTTGGTGCTATAGCATCCGTTGAACATCAACTCCTAAATTCAAGCATCAAGGGGAAGTGATTATTGTCAACGCTAACCACTAAGTAGAGTCTGGGATAGCATGGGAACTCACGACACTGGAGCTAGGCAACGAAATATCCTCACCAAAGCAATACAATGAGGAGCCTCCTGAGGAATGGTACAACTCAGACCCTTGGTATGAGGAAGGGCCAAACTCACAAATGTTCCAAGACGTGATGGGGGAGGATGTGGAGTAGCCCATGTATGATAAGTACACTAACTAGGACTGGTACAATCTGACATTTTATGGCAGCATCTGCAGCAACCTTAAGCCGACCATGGCAAAGCCAATCCTCCACCCAAGACACCAAATCTTATAAAAGGAAGTGGACCATCCAAGGGCATCTATGAACACAGTGGCCAGAGAAGCCTGATAGAATCCTCACTAACGCCAAGAAGCCACTCAACCACAGATACAGTATAGGAATCAGTCCAAGACAGGTCAGACAATGACCCAAAAAAGGCAAAGACTAGGCACAAATCGAAGGAAAAACATGAAGATGTGCCACAAATCCCTCAATGCTCAATGTCAGGGGTAGGCTCCTACAAACATCCTGTAGGTATATCCCTCCATCTGGGAGGGAAGTAAAAGCTTCGACTGAGCCTGACTAGGGGCAAGGTCATTTAATTACCTTCAAAACATGTAAATAAGAGATTAATTTCAATTCTCTATCATTTATTTATCTTTTTTTGGAATGCTAGGTTAGACCTAATAACAACAATAAAAGAAAATGATGATGATTGATGAGTGTGGGTTGTGCCTGACGCCTTAGAACATTAAGCAGAGTTAACCAAAATATTATCCAAGGTTTCTTAAGCAAAGACTGTAACACCAGGGGAAGGTCCACCAATTGGGTTTGACAACCTGAATATCTCTTCAGATCCATGGAAGTTACATATACTCTAAAAGTACGTCATTAGCCAACATACTGAAGCCTAGAGAGAACCATAGACCTAATACCAACTAAGGAAGCAAGTTGTCTCCTGCATAGAAAAGAAGCTGAGTGACTAGGATAACCCAAACTTTATCCTATCTACACATACACATGCACGGGGAGACAAGAGCAAAGTAGGATCAAGGCCTAGGTATATCATAAAAGCTGCTCGCCCTGTGTAGCATGACATCCTAGCGTATGTTTGAGAAGGCAATGATAGGTGAGTGCATCATAACCAAAATGACTTAGAAAGTGCCCAAAAGAGGGGAGAGCATGTAAAAGTTGAGTGCGCTATCATAGTATAAGTCCGAGAAGGCAGTGATGGGTGGGTACTCAAAATAGAGTGAGAAAACAGATATGTAGGTGCGCCATCATAGCATAATTTTGAGAAGGCAGTGATAGGTGAACATCAACAAAAAAATAAAAAGAGAGGGGATCCCTAAAACAAAAGAATAAAATGAAATGAAATGAAACAAAAGAAAAGAAAAGAAAGAGTCAAAATACAGAAACCCTTGGGTAAGCTATAGGCGCATTAGGGCCAATCACTAGTGAGCAGCACTGAGCTATAGCCAATGTCGAGAATCTACTGAACCTCGAGTCTCCCCCAAACCTTCCACCTATAAGCAAGGGGTAGGAAACCCTAGAAGCTCAAGGATTAAGTAAATAAGGGAGGTGATTATCAACTAAGGCTAGTGTGAAGTCCTCAAAAGGTTAAGATATGGTAGATGAGATAGCTCTCCCACCTTGGCTAATACAAGACTATAATGCTAGATGCATGAGGGAGAATTGTGCCTACACTCATCTTCATCATCATCATAAAAAGAAAACAAAAAAGAAAAAAAGTTAGAAAATCGAATAATTGAAAAAAATCAGAAAATTCAAAAACCTAAAAAAAAATAGAAAACCTAAAAATCTAAAAATAAAAAAAATCAAAAAAAATAAAATTCCAAAAAAAATTAGAAAACCCAAGAAAAGCCAAAAATAAAAATAAGTAGTGTCGTCCACCTTACCTGCAAGTGAAAACCTAGTAAGTATGGAAACTAAAATTAGTCTAACTGATGATACAACAGTTGACTCACTACATTTGGAGTTAATGTCCTACTCAAGTGTGCCTCCATGGCTTGGGTGCATTTTTCTCCATGAAGACATTATCCTACAATGATCTTTAGAGCATCTACGGATGACTTACAATCAGCATCCACTAGGCTTCAGTTTTCCATCTCTAGTTAAGGCCGGAACTAATTCCCTCCACCTAGTCTAAAATAGAGGAGTAAGATAGGACTACAATACCTTCCCAGGAAACTTAGCCAATCCTTCTTTGGTAGGGAAAGGTACACCCTTTGATTACTAACATAGAATATTAAGTGTGTAGGTAAAGATCCCACCGAGTGTTAGTACATCAAGACCCACTGTGAAACTACATCAAGTCCCACCGTAGTGTAGCGTGAAGTCCCACTGAAAGTGGACTCCTGCCTTTGGAGTCCCAACCGTGTACACAGACACAACACTCTTACTAAGAGGCAAACCTCGGTTTGCAAAGGAAGGGTTCACTCCCTCATCCGATTCTTTAATCATATTACTCCTTTTTCTGCCAAGTCGAGTTGTGGGATGAAGGTCCTTTCCCGAGAGTACTGGTCACACTTGAAGACGAAAAATACTTGACCACAATGAATGGCATTCATGCATTTTGCATATGTCTATATGGTTAGGGACCACCCGTATCCATTAGCCTAACCTACCATATGAACCATTCATTGCATTGTATGTTGACTCTACATTTGTACTTGTTTGCTTGAATCATGCATCCATGCATTTATGCATAGAAGTGGAAGCGTAGACGAAGCAATGTTCTTCAAGTGTGTTAGAAAGCCTTAGAAATTGTGATTCTCCTAAAGCCCAATCTAGTCTCACCTATCCAATCGATCATTCCAATCCAAGCAAGCTCTCAAACAAGAAACCATAAACAATCATCTTTCTAATTAGCTTTTTTCTTTTCGATCAACGATAAGATAATTTCCCCATGGTCATCTCAGTTTCTGTCCTGTTGAAGTGACATCTCTACATGGTTGACATGGTCTCGACACCGGCTGTGACACATAGCTCCAAGACCAGCTTACCCCTCCATGCTTGAGCCTTCAATATGATGGCAATCTTAGTTTAATCGAACCACTCAGTTGTGCAATCATGTCCCGAAACTGAATCAGTTCACGTTTCCCATAGCCTGACTATGTGACAATCTCCTGAAATTAGGTAGGTTCCACCTTTTCAGCTGTGCAACCATGTCCAAAAACCAATAGGTGGACTTTTTTTTTTGGAACCTTGTGGCGGATTACTTGAGAGCGAGATTCCTTTTTCAAGAAATGTTCAATGGGGATATCATTCTTACCTTAGAGCCAATCTTATTCCAAGATCAACTCCAAAGAGGGGCATATGTAGATATCTCATTTTCGCATTTCCCAAAGTTCATAGAGGATAGAAACGTTGGAGGCACCCCAGACCAAATGGCTAAGGAGTTATAATTTATTTTCCAAATTTTTCGTAATTTCTTTAAAACCATTCTTTATTTTAGTTGTTTCAAGGTTGTTAACTATGGCAGAACTAACGCACTCGAACTAGTGGCAGGTTTAAGTCCTTTGAACATTTTCAAGTGTGAGTCATCAGTTGTGGCAGAGTTAGTACTCCTAACTTACTCAAATTAGTGGCAAATCTGAGTATTTTAAGCTTAAAGAAAATGATTTTTATGATTTTATGAAATTTCTAAAGTATTTCTGGACTTTTAATGTATCTTCGTGGACTAAGATAAAAGATAGGGATAAAATTGCAAAAGAACCGATCTCGCTGCCAATTTGAGAGGCGACAGAACACGATGCCACAGAAATAGACAACGAGAGCCGTCACCACACACACAAGCATTGAGTATACTGAGTATGTTGAAGTTCTCTCTCGACATATTTTTTCATCCTGAGCTTTCATATAATATATGAGATTTTTATGATTATAATGTTTTTCCCATAATTATTAATATTTTTATGATTTTCCTTGCACTTAAATATATGATATATATCATATATGTATATATATCATATATGGTATATCACATATATCATATAAAATAGCAACTAATTCAGGAAAAATCTAGAAAATCCTAAAAAAGTGGATGACATCAGGTTTAAAATTATATCTTTATTTTTATCAAAAACTAGATTTTGTATTAGTTATCACATTTTTGAATGTTATAGCTATGTTTAATATAAGTTGATGTTTAAAAATAAAGATAAAATCTAAAATATCGAAGTAGTTACAAATTAAGACTAGCTCAAAAATATTCATGAAATTAGTTGCCTTTTTAGAAGATATTGTTTTTAAAGCATTGTTTGAACTTAAAATATCTTTTAAATATATCTTTTTATTATGAAAAATCTTAAATTTGTGAAAGGATATTTTGAGATTTTAATATCTGATTTTAAAAATTGAATTTGGATTTAAATTTAATATCTAGATAAAATATTTGATTTTTATCCTAAACATTTTATTGATACCTAGATATCATTTCCTAATCCTCCTACAAGATAAGACATTAGAAAGTCTTCTATAAATAAACCCCCTAGGTCAAGACTTTGAGACAAGGCATTCCCAATCCTAAGGAGCCAGTTCAAACCTTGGAGAGAGATCTTGAGAGCCATAGCCCCTCCTTCATTCTGTTCAATTCCCCCATGGTAGAGTCTTAGATCCTTAGATATCCTTCTATCCAACAGCCAAAGCACCTCCAGAGCTTCGTCAAGCTTCCACTTCTTCCATCCACTCCATAGCGTACGAGAGTGAAGGGAGTATTCTTCCAATTATTGCATTTTTTTTAATATAATCCATTGCATGACATAGAATAGCCCATGGCATATGTATATAGGGACAACCCCCTATTTAGTATTAGCCTTATTTACTCTTGTTATTTGTTTTCGTTTTGATATTGTTACTACACCTAGTCTAATTTAGATTTTTTTTTGTTTGTTTTGAGGGGAAGGAATACTATAGAGCATGAGGACGTCGCTGGACGACATCCTACCATCGATCTAGTGAACCAAGAATCCACATCCATCCATCATCATCTCCTGCAAGGTACCCTGTTGATCAACTAAAGTGAATCGACAAGTGGCGATCACAAAGGGCGTCAAAGTGAGTGGACACGATGATGATCCTTATCAAAATCTTAATCTGCATCCATAGCCCTTACCAGTGGTTGTGGTAGTTTCATAGGAAGTAGTGATTCTTGTGGCTTTCAGTTGGGAAAAGTTCCTATTGTAGTAAGGCAACATGGTGGTTTATGGTTATCATTTTTTGAGGAATCACAAGAGAAACTATCCATCCCGGTGATTTGTATTGGCCATAATTGTGGTTGTGCACTAGGTCTGATGAAGTGACCGATGAAAAGCAGTTTCTGGAGACAAATAGTGCCTGTTTGGCAAGCCTGTCAAGTACACTCCAAGATCTGTAAAGAGCTTTATTATGTCTCAGTAGCTAGATGTTCTATCATGCCATGGATTGGAGGAGGTATTTTGGGGAAATGAGAGATGATACTATGTATGTAGTGTGGAGTGTAGGTTGCTGCTAACCAGGTTGTGCATCAAAGTGGCGTAGTGGAAGTGTGGTAGGTGTTAGTTACACCTAGTCATTCCTATGATCTACGTGTCTACTAGAGAAACTCAGGATGCTACGTGACTCTAGAAGACATTGCAATGAGATTGTAATTAAGTTTTTGTGTTTTGAAGGGACCATTGATTAGGGAGTGGTAATGTTTCGATCTAAGGAGAGTTGTATTCTTGGTATTGTTCAGGACTTCAGAGGGATGAGATGACCTTGAGAAGTATAGATTTCTTTTGAAGGTCCTCGACATCGTTGTGCTAGTGGTATGGGATCGTGAGATAGACATCTAAACTTGATGCCCATAGTCTTTTGCCTTAAGAACTTCAAGGACAAAATTCCTTTAAGGGGGTTAGGATGTAATGACCTAGGTTCTAAGTAGCATTTTTATGCCAAATATTTGATTTGGAATCTAGGTGTGTTACACACTGAATCTAGGTGTGTTACACACTAGCAATGATGTCTCTTATGTTAGATACAAGGAATCTCACGTCTTACACCTGGAATGTTGATTTTCGATCTCTTTGTGTTAGATGTTGGTAGGATTTTGTCATATGTTAGACATAAGGAACCATACGTTCAATGCCTAGAATGGAATATTCTTGTGACATCTAGGCCGGATTATCCATTTTAACTATAAACCATGTAATTAATTGTAATATTGTATAAATGGTTTATTAATAGATAATCTATTGTTTCTTGTGATTGTGAGGGTTTAGTTGGTTTTCTATGCACCGGTTTGTATTGTGGGACCAATAAGGAGTCCGGTTTGAGGATGTATAGTTGCCTCAGGTTGCGTGCCCGTCTTTTTCCTTTTCTTTCTTTCCTTTTTCTCTCAATCTCCCTCATGAGTTCTCGTCTTCTTCTTCTCTTATCTTTCCTCTCTCATAAACCCATGTCTCAACAACCCAGCCTGTGCCTCCTCGTCCCCTCTAACACAAGGGTGATGGGATTGGTGGTCGGCGTGACATAGGTGGAGGAGGAGATAAAGAGGGAGGAGAAGGTGGTGGGGAGGTAAGTCGAAAGAGAAAGAGGGAAAGAGGGAAAGAAGGAGAGGTGTGTGAGCTAGAGGAGGAGAGCTTCGTCTGCGTGGAAAGGCTTTGTCGGAGTGTGGGGTAGGTCGCTGGAGTGCTGCCTAAGGTACGAGACCCCTCTTCCTCTCTCTTTTTACATTCTTTAGCTTAATGTGTTAAATGCATTAAAAATGAAAAAAATGCATGTAAAATCACGAAAAAATAGTAGGAAGAATGAGAATGTGATGGATAGCATGAATATGCAGAGATCATGCTAGGATTGTATGGATTTCATGAGTTTTGGTTGAAAATGGAATGTAGGCTACAGTGGTCATGTATGAGTTCCAAGCCTTTATGATTTTCGTATGGATAGCATGATGAATGAATTGATAAATTATTTGTGAGGTTTTGAAGTAGACTCAAGGGTCTACACCCCATGTTTTATTCGTATTTTGTGATGTATGTTTGACGGGTCCACTTGAGGTCCCCATTTCCGACGATTGTTGGGGTTGAACGGGGAGGGTGTTCTAGTCACAGGGAATTTAGCATGCCGAAATGGGCTCAACATACCGATTTCCTGTCAGTTTGCAGCCAATCACCTGGTTTCGAGAGTGTAGACACCCCATGTGCTTGCAATTGGATAAAACCCTAACAAGACTCTAAAAAACCAAACAAAACCTTAAAAAAACCATAAAATCCTAAATAAACCATAAAAACCTTAAAAAACCCAAAAAACCCTAAAAACTCTAAAAAAACCCTAAAATCTCTAAAAAACCTAACTAAATCCTAAAAACCCCAGAATTAATCCATAACCCTAAGATTAATTCAAAATTCTAAATAAAATCCAAAATCAAATCTACAACCCTAGAATTGATCCAAAACCCTAGGATTAATTCAAAACATTAAAAACTCTAAATCAAAATAATCAAAATTAAATCTCAAACCCTAACAACCATAACCACTTCCCACTTCACTCTAACAACCATAACCACTTCCCACTTCACTCCAACAACCATAACCACTTCCCACTTCACTCTAACCACCTTAACCACTTTCCACTTCTTCCTTAACAACCTTAACCACTTCGCACTTAATCTAACAACTTCCCACTTAATCCAACAGCCTCTAACTAACTACAACAACCCATAATAGCCATTTGCAAGCCTATAAATAGCCCTTATTTGCAAGGAAAAAAAGAAGAAAGAAGGGAGAGAAAAAACTTGGAACTTTTTATAAGAGAGCCCCCAAAGCTTTTTCCTCCCAACCAAAGCAACCAAAAGGGTCCAGGAGCAGAGAGGAGGCTTAAGGAGGAAATCTGAGTTTCCAACCATCTTCGGCGAGCTCCAGCGACCTCTAGCAAGCTCCGACGGCCAACTCCACTACCAGACTGGGTATTCCCTCCATTGGCCTCAATTTACTTCAAAAATGGTTTCCTAGGCCTCCCTCTACCTTCTCCAGTCGATTCCAATAGAGCCAGAGGTGTTCCTTTGCTGGAATCGTGGCTTCAGGCCTTACTAGAGCTCTTCTTCAGCAACAGAGGTGGGGGCATGAATCCAGTGGTCGATTCGTGCCCCAGGGTGCTCAAACGTCTCCCCTCAGTCTTCCTCCTGCTTCTCCAATCCTCTGGATTCCTCGTCGAGCCCTCGCCAAGCCTCCAGTAGAAGATCGCTGGAGTCAGGCTCCGTCACCGTCGTCGCAGAAGACGACTGGTAACAGGGCATGATCGGGCGCCTCTAGCTTCGTCGTGCCTCTCCAAGCCTCCAAAAACATTCTTCGATGCGCCCCCAGCACTCCAAAGCCATCAAAGCTCCGTTTGGTGCCCTGAACGCCCTCCACAGTCAAGCTCGCCAAAGTTGGATTGGGTCGACAGCGAGCGAGGCCCGGGGAACGAGGAGCGGTGTTATTCTTGCTTCTGGAAGAGGGAAAATGTTCCACTCGTCGCCTCCAAGCCTCCAACAACATTGATCCGCCACGCAGGAGCCCTCTGGAACCCCCTTCTTCCTCGGCGCCATCGCCGGAGTCACGTCGACTGCGAGGGAGGCCAGAGGCCAACTCCAGCCGTCGAACCTCAGATCCAGACCATTGGATCTTCTCCCCTCTTTCTCCTCTTGCTCCCGGTGGAGTCTGATGAGTGATCAAGCATCGAGTTGCCCCGGAAGGGCATCCCAAGCGGTCGTCGACGGTGGAGCCCCGTCACCGGCAGCCGTCGTCTCTTTTTTTCTAATAAAAAAAATAATAAATAGTTTTTTCTTTTAAATAACTTCTGATACTTTTGTTTTCATACAGATAGGTCCTTATTTCTTACAGATAGGTCCTTTTTCCTTACTTTTAGGTCCCTGCATATATTCTTAAATCATTTAAATAATATTTCTCTTGAAGTATTGCAGAGGAACCCACTCCTCGCTCTCCGATGACTTGCCGCTGTCGTCGTCACCGAAGTCAAGGTGGGAGGAGCGCTCCAGACCACCTCAGAGCTTGCCGCTACCCTCCGAAGCCTTGCCGTGGCTCCTCGGAGCTTTCCCCGCCTTCTACGCGCTGTTCCAGCCTCCGGAGCACCGTCACGTCGTGCCGTCGTCTTCTCTGTTGCCGTTCAGAGCCCTTTTGCTGGAGCGCGAGGTGGGGGAGAGGCCTTAGGCCTCCCTAGCCTTGCCCAACCTCCCAAGGATGATCGTCGTGGCCCTCTGGAGCTTTCCCAACCGTCGCCGACCCCCTTCAGCTGCTGAATAGCTGTCGGAGCCTCGCCGGAGAGATCACTGGAGGGAGAATGCCGGTGATCCTTTGGCGATCTTCAAATAGGCATTTTTTGGACCCAGGCCCTTTAGTTTAGGTTTATTATTTTTAAGCCCCTATTTTATTGCATTTGAATCCTTTTTTTTATTGCATATGGGTCCAGACATTTGCACTTTAATACCTATAGTTTTAAAATACCTTCTATTCTTTAATTTTCTCCGTGAGATTTGCATGTGACCCCCTGAATAGTTTATCTTTTAATTCCGAACATATTAATCCATGTTTTTACCACATATAGGTCCCTGGAGCATGATTTTCATTACATTTAGGTCCAAAACATTTGCATTTAGCCCCTAAAGCCTTTTAAAATAAGTTTATCTGTGAAATTTGCATTCTGGCCCCTGAATATTTTAAAAATCACACTGATAATCCTTAAAATTGAGTTTTTATCACATTTAAGTCCTAAACATTTGCATTTGGCCCCTCAAATCTTTTAAAATGATTTTTCTCTATGAAATTTTCATTCTGAGCCTTAAAATATTTAAAAATCACACTAACTGTTATTAAAATGGAATTTTCTTTACAGTTTGGTCCTGGTCTTTTGCATTAAAAGCCCCTAGAACTTAAAAAAAAATGAGTTTTTCATGTGTATTTTGCATCCTAGACCTCAGGAAACTTCATAATTGCACTGACCAACATAAAATCCAAATTTTTATCACATTTAGGTCCAAAAATTTTGCATAAAAGTCCCTGTATTCACATTAAATCATTCCTGAACATAAAATTTACATTTTGACCCTTACATTAATTTTAAATCCATTATTTAGGGTTTTAAATGTTTTCTTGCATATCTTGGAATATTTTTCAAACATTTCATCTCATGTTTTGCATTTAATCACATATTCTAATCAAAAATCATGTTTTCATTGAGATTTGATCCTTAGCATTACATTTTAGTCCCATTTGCACTCATATGTGAATTTTACACTTTAGACCCTAACTTTTTAGGAAATTATCCAAGTGCAACTTTTACATCCCTGTGCCACATTGACATAGGACCCATCATTTGTATGTTGGAATAGGGGTCATGAATATTTTTTTCATCCAGTTTCTCATTCCTCTCTGTGAATTTTGCATTTTGGCCCTTATATTTGTCTTTTATTGTATTTACATCATTTTGTTGATTTTCTCCTCCATGTTTCTTGCAAATATCATCTTCTTGGCATTTGACACACATTTTAGGCCATGCATCACTCCCATACAAGCATTTATCACATCTGGCCAGGGAAATGACCAAATTGTCCCTGTGCCTACAATTCATGAGCATGCATCTTAATCTTTGCACTCAGTCTTGCATAGTCCATGTATAAGTCATTCTTTAGAATTTTTGCACATTTAGGCACTTATCCATGCATTCCTTATCCTTTTTCCTCACATTTGTATTTAGCAAGCCAACATCCCATGCCTTTTTTTTAGTGGATTTCTTTCTTCCCTTTGTCTTCAGAGTTTCTTATCCAATATCCGATTTGATTTGCTTTAATCCAACATTTCAGACTTTTTGATTTGATTTGGATTTCATCGCCCGAGGGCGTACATTAACAGGCCTGAGGGCCGACATTTGACCCCATCACGGATTATTTTTCCCCTTTTTGATTTTCACGACTTTTTCCATGATTCCGAGAACACGGGTTGACTCGGCTTTTTATTCTTTTGACATCAACATGGTTTTTGGAGGCGTTCTTTACAAAAACATCGTCATTTCATGTGATTTTCTGTGATTTTGTCAATTCATGTGGATTTCTCTGTAATTTTTGCACATCGTCTTGCACATCCATCTAGTCTTGTCTTGGCATTCGTATCAGCATGATTAGAACACAATCTAGGCGTAGCAAACATTCATTTAGCCTCTAGCAAGCGAATTAGACTAGAAAGACTGGGTTTCTCGAGCGTACGGGGGTGCCTAACACCTTTTCCGTGCGTAATAGGAATCTTTACCCATCCTCTGGTTAACAGACATTTGACCTTCATGTTTGCATCTCCCTCATTCACTTTTTGTGATTTGTTTGTGGTTTTCCTAGTCTTTCCTTTAAAAGACTAGGTGTCGACTCCATTTCTTTCTTTTTCCTCCCATCTCACGCCATCACCATCTTGGCATGGCTGTGGCCTCCTCCCCTCTGGCGTGACCACGCGTTGGATCGGCCCCGGGCCAGGGGCACGATCACATTATTCTAGCCTCGTCCTACACTTACATGCTTTAATTGCATGATTTGTCCTTAGGTATGCCTTTGCTTTTGGATAGGACATGGATAATTAATGCATGCAGTTGAAGTTTTGTTGTTCCTTTTGATTATGTTTACCTTGTCCATAATATGTTTGCATGCTAGATCTTAGAAAAGATTTAATTAAGAATCTATGTCTAGGGTGTAAGACGCAGCCCTAGCTACATCTAACATTAGACGTTGATGTGACAACATCTTACAACCCAGGCAACAAATAGAATCTATGTTTAATGAGAAGCAGTACAAATGGATTTGGGAATTTGGTAATAGATTGCATGCAGCATTATATTGTGGTTTAATTATATTTTGACCATATTGTGAGATGATCATGGTGTAGGCTTGCTTTTAGAAGGAATTTGTAGGGTAATTAGCAATTTCTAAGTTAGTCGCTAGAATGTGCAGCATCCAACATTGGACGCTAGCATCTTCAGCATCTAACATTTGAATAATGGTATAATTACTTAGGTTTCCCCTTAAATAGCTTTCAATGGATAATTAGGATAATGAGGAATCTTGGAGATTAATTAATTTAAGAATAGGTAGTGTATGAGTGTGTAGTGCTCTAAGTTAAAGCTCAATAGCATTAACTGTAGTGTTAGACATTGGGAATGTCAACATCCAACATGGACACTATTGTTGTCAGTGTCTAACACTTCTAGTGTGTTTTCTTCGCAATTTTGCTGATATAAGAGTATATTGGCCTCTTATTTATAATTGAATTGATGTTTGGAGTGTTTTTACCATGGGTATGAGATTTCAAATAATAGTTTTCAAATGATGGTTGAAAGAAAATATTGAATGTTTTGAAAGATGGTTTTCCAAAGGATTTGCAAAAATGGGTTACATAGTCTTGTTGATTTTTGTGATAGTTTTATGTGTGGTTTTGAGATGATTTTCGAAAGGGTTTTTAAAAATGATTTTAAAAGAATTTGGAAAAAGAAATTGCATGATTTGCAAAGGTATTGGAAAATGATTTTCGAGATTTCGTAAGACCAAGAGACCGAAGCTTCTAACCAATGGACTACAGACGATTGATACTTCTAGATGATCGAGAGTCAGTTGCCTAGGTTGAGGTTCATGGTTTTTGGTAAGAATCACAAGACTGTAGGCTTGTAATGACAAACCAAGGATGTTTGATACCTCTGAAGGGTCAAGTACTAGTCTGAGGTCGTAGTTATTGAGTTTGAGTCTAGGAATAGAGTCCTTGTGACTATGACTATGGTACTACAAGGCTTGGAGTATGGTAAACTGAGATTACCCTTAGTATCGATGCTGGTTGAGTTTGGAGTCCGAGTCCCCAAGTGCTTGAACACTAAGGAGCGTTGGAAGGATGCATTCCGTGTGTGTGTGAAATATGATATGATATAGTGAGGTTGTGGGCAGTGAGGTTGTGAGCAGGGCGGTTGGATTCCTACACAGTGATTCACAACAGTAGTGCAGTTAAGAGAAGTAGGAATCTTCAGCAACTACTTGTGGCTGATCGGTCACTTGGGATCAGGATGACACAATGGGTTTTGGTCATGCTGTGTGTGGTTTTTCTGAGATGGTTTCAGATGAGGATTTTAATGCACGAAATGGTTTAAAAGGTGCATGTGACTTTAAAGAAAAATAATTATGATTTGAAAAGGCATGTTTTAAAATAATTTGTATTTGTATGGCAACTAGAGGTTGCCTTGTTGTGGTTTGCGATTTGTGATGCTAGTTTTGATGGCAGACCTCTGGTTTTGTGAAATCTAGGTTTTCAACTTTAAAATAATTTTTCTTGGTAAGAGTGACATTGTGTGTGTGTTGGTGTTTTGTGTTTTGAGATTTATGAAAGTTTTGCCAATCTTGGTAGGGTTTTGTTAAGGTCCTTGAGTTGGTTTCTCATGGTTTTATTTTTTGATTTTATTTGAGTTGGGTGTGTGTTGAGTGGTTTTTTTAGTGGTCACTCATGTGTGTATTGTTTGTGTTTTTCTCAGGTATAAGTGTACGAGTAATGCATTACTAGTACATATAGGAGAAAGTCACGCAACCACATATCAATGGTTGTAGGTAGGTAAGTTAGATTTATTTCAGTTATTTATGTTGTTTATTGATCAATGTGTATTGGATTTAGAAATTGGTTTTAATAATTAAATTAGAAAAAAAATAATTAGGGTATGATGTTGGGGAGTTTACATGCTGCCTGCAATGCCATAATCTCCAGGTCATGGCATCCCATCTTTAGCTTTGTCGCGCACGTCCACTTCGATGAAACCATCCTCCACCAGTTGGCATCGTCGAACATCAACGACGTAGAGAAGCAAGAACTCATGAGCTGCACATCCACGCGTGTGATGATCGTGTTCCTCCATTCTCATAGTGTTGAGGTCCTCGGTTGTCACGTGCCAACTCGATCGGTTCGATCCACACAGCACTCAACTGCTCCGCTTGCTCTTTTACCGATGCTCGTGCATCTAGGAGCTTGTCTTGTATAATAACTTCACGTACTTAGCATATCCATGGGCTTCTCTTCTCTACATCCCTCCCTTTCAATATCTCATGACTCTAGTGTTTCAAGTTTACTACTGGTTGGAGGTGCCACAACAATTCGTTGTCCTGCAACACCGAGTTTGCTGGCTGTTCTGTTGCTCTTGTGCTTTTATTTCGAGAACTAGGATGATCAGACACCTGATAGGTTTCCTTAGGGGCTTTAGATGACCAAACTTAAGAGATTCAAATAGATGTATGAACAAGAATAAAAAGAAGAAGAAGAAGGAGAAGAGGGTTTAATAGGTGTACGAAGATTATCGTTTGTAGAGAGACGTTTTATGCAAAATTCATAAGATCAATAAAGTTATTTCAATGAACATTAATATTAAGGGGGGGTTTGTGCATCCAGAAAGTAAAGAAAAGGATTTCACAGGAATTCTTTTTCCTGTTGACCACACAAAATAGAGGTGTTTGTGCACCAAACCAGAAATGATTTCAAAGGAAACTCGATTCCTTTACTTTCCAGAGTATATAATAATCAAATCTACCCATTTCTCTCCCCCCCAGGTGGAATTTCAACGGATTTCTTCCTCTCCCACGTTCTTCCTCTCCCGACGCCTCTCCTCTATTACGTCCTAAAACCGCCGACGGAAATCAGCTGACGTCCTCCGACGCAGCGCCGACTCAGCCCGCCGACGCAGCGCTGTTCAACCTCCGACGCAGCGCCGTTCCACCTCCGACGCAGCACCCATCTTCCTCTCCCCTGTGCCCTATCCCACTGACGCAACCCTCCGACGCAGTGCCGTTCCACCCGCCGACGCAGCGCCGTTCCACCTCCGACGCAGCGCCGTTCCACCCGCCGACGCAGCGCCCGTCTTCCTCTCCCCTGTGCAAGTATGACTGCTTTGGACATCGTTTTCCATATAATAACCATCATAGGAACCATTTTAACCATCTAGCTATATTGTTTTCCATGTCTGCAACATCTTGCAAGCATAAGGATGATTGCTTTGGACATCGTTTCTAAAAATGCAATAACGGTGATCATTCATTTTATTTTCCTTTTTTTTTTTTACATTTGCGCTCTGTTTGAAAAATTTTCTTCTTTCAGATTCCCTAGCTTCTTGAGGGAAGCATAGAGAAGTTTGTGTGATATAAAGTGGGGATCAACTTCAGAAAGGTGAAAATTTGAAATTTATAGAATCCCATTTGGAAATGATTTTGAGCTGAGCTGATCTTGTGGAAATTTGATATTCTCTTGGGTGTGGGGTGGGGCTTAGTCTAATGGAAAGACCTTGTCTTGCTCAATGGTCTATTTGATTAAAAGCAGAAGATAGGATTGCAGGTATAG
>JAMKQA010051644.1:0-14029 GCA_024699735.1 Posidonia australis
TAATAAACAGTTACACATAAATTTCAAGCATATAAACATAAAATTGAAATGTTTTTCTCTTTGTAAAAATTAATTTTAGAATGTTACATATGTCAATTGAATATTTTCAGTTTAATAGTTGAAAGAAAATGATGTGAAGTGAATCATTATACAATTAATAAATTACAATATGATAGTAAAACTGAATTTATATGATGTACTTTACCTTTCCCTATGAAGATGTTGTATTGTATTTTGAACTTCAGTCTCTTTTTATTCCTTTTGAAATTTTTTCTGAATTTTTTGCCACTCCATTTTGCACTAAAAAAGAGAGTAACAATAGTAATGATACTTTACTTATTATTTTTTAAAAACATCTATAATAATAGTTAGTCATAAAGAGTTCAGTGTTTAGTTAATTTTTTCAGTGTTGAGAGTAACTACTAATCAGGTTTGATATAACTTTTCAGTGTTGATCTAATATTTCAATTTTGATGTAACATTCAGTGTTTAGTTGTTTTTTTTTAAAATGTTTAGTAAGGATATCTAAAGGGATTTTAGTGTATCAAACAAAAAAAATCTTAAAAAGACAGATTATGAGAGCTGGAAGGTATGAAGAAATTTTAGGTCTCACCTTTACGTCAGATTTTGTGAATTTTTTTGGAGAGGACAGATTATGAGAGCCGGAGATTTTGTTTGCCCAAAGTTTCCAGAGATCTTCGTGATGACGATCTGCGACGTTTGTTGGGCGTCAGTGAATGATTCCCAGGATCGGAGATGATGGCGGAAAATGGGTTTGGGAGACGGCAAGAGGAAAAGAGACGGTTGTGTGTTTGGGAAGAAACGTATTAATGAAGAGAGGATGGGAGAGTAACGTTGAGTAAATTTTATTTGGTTGTTTGTTTTTTGTTTTTTTAAAATGAAGGGAGGCGATTGTGCGGATTTTTTTGGTGTTTTGGCGGACTGGTTATGGTTACCTCTTATTTATTTTTCGTTTCCATTACTGTATTGATAGATTAGGATCCTATGGTTGAGATTAGTGACTTTTTTAGAGTTTTTAAGGACATATTTGCAACTGAACTGTTCCCTATATATATATATATATATATATATATATTCATCCTTCATCTATCATTGGATTAAATGGATTTAAATCTCCACCATTTATCTACCATTAGTTGATAGCATTTTTCTTAAAATTACTTTGATAATATAATGCATTTAAAATGTATTGTTAAATGGATTTAACATATATCTATTGTATTGTTAAATGTATTGATAGCATTGAACATATATTAATATATTAAATGGATTTAAATCTCCACCATTGATATTTATTGTTTTTACTTGATTTTGTTTAATTCATCTTTAGTATAATGCATTTGAAAATTGAATGAGTATTCTAAATGGTTGAATCATATTGGATTGTTGACCCAACAATTCGTTCTTGACTTACACATTTCATTTCATGCAATAATTGAATGGTTCTATATACTATCCATTTATATTAGTTGATTTCATTTATTTATGTAAATCAATGGCATTCTTAATAAACTAGATTATAAGTTTATAATAGACTAGATTATGATGGCATTCTTGATCATCGTGGACAAATTATAAATCGAGATAATCTTGGTTGAATTATAAATTTATAAAGCTAGAGATAGCATACATAATGTTCGACCTTCATAGTTGTAAATAATAATCTTGGTTGTAACTCTCATTAATTATTTTTTAATAATATTGTTAAATCATATTTTAATAGATATTTAGATTGAAAATCGAGAACCAAACCTAATCGACCGGCTTTTAGATGGTTTGGTTCGATTCTAATATAGTCAGATATAATTCGATTCATGATTTTTGTCAGAACTGAATCAAACCATCTACACCTTCATTGTACTCTTGTGCTGCATATTTGACTAGCACATGATGAACATAAAGGTATTGACAAATTGGCCCATTTTGAAACAAACTTTTAATTTAATCCCGAGAAATATATAATGTCCACTGAGACAATAGTACAACTATCTCCATTTTGGGAATCCTCTTATTTAATTTTTTAGATATGAAAATTAATGTAGCAAATTCATTTTAGACATTGTGTTCTAAGCTACTGATTCCACTTGATCCAATCTCAAATATCCTACCTGCAATAATAGAAAGAGCCATTACTTACTACTATTGTTATTCTTTTTTACAAACAATCCGAACACAACCGATAAGAACTTAAGTCCGTGATAAGCTGGAAACCAACATGCTTGGCTGCTTGCTGCTTCAGAATAAACAAGTGCACAAACTTGCAGGGTTTGAATGCTATCCAGTTTAAGCATTAAACCAATACAAAAGGAAGAATTTTAAATTGGAGAATGCATGAAGTCTGTACGTACTGTACTTATTATATATGTTGGATGTAAGTGCAGCGTTTCGGAATTTGTAATTCTACTCTTCTGATATTATCCCATCTTTTGTCTGATCTTCTGTTGCATGCTTTTCTTTCCTCTCCATTTATACATTTGTTTTTCTCGTGACTTGTTGATCAAGCGAGACTTCACCAGTTGTTTGGAATGTGGATTATAAGAAAAGACAATCCTAACGATCCAAACTTGGAGTTTGCTACAACACCTAAATCCTGATTTGTATCTTATGATTAGACAAGAAAAGAAGAAGCACATGTTGTATCATCGGAAGCAAGAGAAGAAGGCGATCAATGCTTACTGCTTGGTTACTTCGTCGGAGGAGAGTGAAGGAAGCGGCAAAAAGGGAGAGTCTAATTCCTCTTCTGATATCATTAGAACAATAATGTTTAATCTTGAGGATGACTTCTTGGAATGAATCCCATCTAACAATTATTATACTGTCAAATCAGGATGTCATGTTATAAACGATGGTGGAATTAAATTTCATAAAGAAATCTAGTTCAGTTGGATTCCCTTAAAGTTTAAATTATTTTCTTGGTTGGTTCTTTTCAATAAGATCTTGACTAAAGCCAACCTTAGCAAGAGACGTTGGACTGGTCTGGATATTTATATCTTTTGCAGGGGTTTTCAAGAAACCATTAATCACTTTTTTTATTTCTTGTCTCTTTGCTACATCTATATGGTATGCTTTTATGAAGAGACCATTATATTCTACTATATGTTCTATTCTAGATTTATTTGAATGCATTCCCTCCCAATTATCTGACTTCTCTACTAAAAGCAATCATACTTTGATTCAGATTATTTTGTGGTATATATGGAAGGAGTGAATTAACAGAATTTTTAAGAGCTCATGCAAATCTTATCATATTATTATTAACGAAATTTTCTCTGTCTGCCATTCCTAGATTTCTAACTTGGGTATAGATTTTGATCAAGAAGAGGTCCTCCATGCCTTAGCAGTCATGGATAATGAAAGGGCTATGGAGCACACTACTCATGCTTCTCACAGCATCAGGGCTCAGGATTCCAACTAATCCACTAGGAATGCTGTGGACAATACTCCATCTCTTGATTAACATTTTGTTGATCGAACCAGACTTTTCTGGATTTTTGTAGAATACTTTAATTTGGCCGGATGTTGGCTATCTTTTTTTGGATATTAGAATATTTAGTTCCAGTTGGCTTGTAATTGATATTGAACAATGCTGTGGCTCAGACTGGCTATGATTGTTTGCCAGTTTAATTAATTAATAGATTACTGTTTACAAAAAAAAAAAAAATCCTCCTCTGATCATCTCATAGCAGTTGTCTCTTTTTTTTTTCTCGACTACTGGTGATTGGACTGAAGAAGAAATATAAGACAACCAAGGTATGAGAAGAGGTTGATCGCTGCTACTGTAGCCTTCAAAGAAAGTTCAACCACCACCGCATCGGCCTGGTTTGTTTGTTTGGTTTGTTAGTCGTTGGCTGGTTGATTACCATTTACAGCCCTTTAGGCTAATTCCCCTGTATATGCTCATAATAACTTCCTTTTATCCCTCGCTTCCTTTTCTCTCATGTCTTTTTTCATGACTCATTTGTTGTTCTTCTCATGATTGCATGTTCCAGCGCCTTCTCATGACTGCCAGCACAAGAAGATGCGTAACAGGCAGGTCCTCAAGTGTCATCCAAACACCAACAAACTAGCAAGTGATTTTGTTTGCTCTTCGAAACACCTCCCATATGTTTAGCTTTACCACCGTACCTTCTAAGCTGTTCTTTGACGTATTTTCGTAGCAAATAAGCATTTTTTTTGCGTCTTCAGCCTCAATGGAAACTAAAATATAACTATATATTCATTTTTCAGAGACATCATATCGAAACCATCCATTCAAACTTGTGTAATGAAATACGACGAGATCCACCACTTGATGGTGAGTGAAAAACCGATCTCAAGAGAAGTTTGGGACCAGAAGTGCTATACTTTAGACCCTTATCAAGGCTGCGCGAAAGTCATCAATTCATGATTGACACCAAATGGCCTCATTAAATAAGCTTTGCTTTGAAGTAACAATTTTAGATATTAATTATTTTTTTGTAATTTTAATAGGGCTATTACGGTCCAGACACCAAACATTAGGATCTACATAACAAACTGTAAACAGTGCACTGATTTCCATAGCATCTACGTACTGCTAAGTAGAGTTAAATTTTGGGAAGAATCAAAGAAAGAACTTGGCCTTGAGCTCTCTGTACAAACGTCAAAAAGATTACAAAAAAATCAGTAGGGAAACCATATTAGAAGTCGTTGCACGTGACGCAAAAGAACGCATAACGTTTTTGTGAGCTTCATTCCCGTAGTTGTCTCAAAACTTGCGTTCCATATATTTGTTTAGCTTTCAAGAGAAATCCTCTTTATTACTTATTTAGAACTTAAGGTTAGGAAACTTCTTTCTTTCTTTCTTTTTTTCATCTTTTGCCTGTGTAAAATTGTTCATTCATAAGCCTGAAATTTCAGTATCACTGGTACCACAACTTTCTTGGGCAAGTCTTATGGCTGCAACTTTGCCATGAAGTCTGACAAAATCAAGCCCTAGTTCTCATGTATGACGAAAAGGATCCCCATCACTGAGGCTTCTTCAACAATAAGTTTGCAACTCTTCCAATAATGAAGGCCCCTCATCTCCAAGAATACATTGTGGTCCCGTGCAGATTAGGTAAGCAGCATAAGCAGCACAGTTATATCGACGGACCATCAACGACCTCACAAACATACACCACATATAGCCCCTTTCTTTCCTTCCTTTACCGACCATAATAACCTTGTACCTGCCCCAGTTCATTATTTACTTTTCTCAACTGTGCTAAGTGATTTCATCAAAATCAGGGGCAGCATGGAACCTAAGGTGGAGCTCATGGGCATTGAACTCGAAAACAGGGTTCCTATGTTCTCAGGCAATCTGTAACTGTGATGTTGTTAATCAGTCAAATTTTCAGAGATTTCCACGCTCTGTTTGGCACCTCAAATTAGAGGATCTGCCATCCAGAACACGTGAATTTTCTGGGTTTTTGATCGGGCCTGGATGCCTTTATTGTTTAACGGCAAAGTCAACCTCATTGGCACGCCGATAAAGCAATGCCGAAGCTTCTACCCTGTCAAAAAAGAGACATTGTTAGCAACTGATAATTGATCAACAAAATCAGTAATAATCTAAGAAACCTGCAGACAGACACATTGTTAACACTTTGACTGGTGCAGGAACAGCCATCAAGAGGATGGATGATAAAAATGTTGTCACGTGACTGTCCCTGCTTGAAGTATCAGGGTTTTCCTTTCATAGGGAATGAATTCTAATTGAATTTTGAATTAAATCATCTCTCACCATCCAGGATGGACAACGTATCTTCCTGTCGATAGAGCCCAATTCACCTACAAAACTCAACCAAATGAGAAAAACATATTGATTATTGTTTGTTACAGCCTTTTCTCTGTACTGGTAAGTAACCGTACCTTGTCAGTTCCCAGAGAGTTGGCAACCACATGAGTAACTTGATCATCGATCTGATTGGTGCACACAGCACCAAACTGCTCTGCAGTCTGCCACAGTGGGTGCAGGTGAGGATTGACTTCACCTACTGGAAATATTCGACTGAACACTATCCGACAACAGCCCAAGATCTTGCGCTGTTCGGCAGCCAGGATGTTCCTGACATCCACACTGTTTAGGGATGGGTGGGAGAAAAAGTTCTGGTGAATTCTCTCGATAACCTGTTTCATGCCACCTCACAGGTAAGAAAAACTACCTATTAAACAACCAAGATATCATCTAAAAGACATTCACGGAGTCACACCGCTAATGAGGAAGCAAGAGTCCCTTCCTCTGGTCTTTCATCATGATCAATCTCCAGAAGTGAAGGACCAAAAAGTCCAAACTGTCTTCTGCTGCTTGGGAAGTATGTATACCTATGATGATTCATGCAAAATGTGAAATAGTTGGCAAACAAAAGGCTGGCAAACAAACAAACTGAACAAGATATTTAGACTACCTCTCCACGACGATCAAGTTGAGTTTGTGGTGTGGCCAGACCCTAATTGAATCATCAATAATCACAACAGCTGATTCCATACCTAAAACCCCCTCTAAATCTTTGCTCTTCGGCACCGCCCTTTCATCACCATCAAAAGGATCACTATCATCTCCCTTTGAAATTACCCTTCCAGCAAACAATGTCCCAGTGGGATCAAGAACCTTTGCCATCTCAGTAGCATATAGGTTATTTCCCATTGTATAAAGGTGTAGTTCAAAAAGCTTACTAGCCTGCAACCATAAATGGCAGAACATCAGATATCATCAACCATACCATGTAGATTATTCATGTAATGAATTCCCAAGTGAACCATTGCTTCAAGTGCACCTTCTCGAGAAAGTTCCATATTCCAGGTCGTAATTTGGTCCACATTGCCATATGTTGAAACCGGAAGAGATGTCTTTGTGGCTTCTCTCGATCCTGCTCTTCCTTCTTTTTCAAGATCTCATCATGAAGTTGGTCTACTTCGGCAAACTAAAAACAAAAAATATATATGTGTGTGTGATGAACAATATTAATGTATATGGTATGATGCAGAGAGCAGACAAGACCCAAGCCAGTCTCAGTTTTACCTTCGCTGAATTGAGAAGAGTATGATCCAGATCCAATACAAGGCAAAGTTTCCTGGACGCAAACATTTTGCTCTGTTCCTCGATTCTTCTCGCCCTCTCTCTTTGAAAAGCAGCTTTCTGCTTCTCATCATAACCATCCAAGAGATGACCTACATCACCCCATGGGTTAGTTGATTGTGGAGTAGATGTCATGTTCACTTCACTCGCCAATGACGACGAACTCTGTGAAGCATGTGCACCGTCAGCTTTTATTGGAGCTGGTTGAGAATAATTCTGAGGAACCATGACAGGAGCAGTGATGGATGGCTTAGTAGACATCATATCAGCAACATTTTTTAGCTTTTTGGTGGACTGGCATGTAAAGTCGGATGGAAGGGTGGGTTGTGAAGGTGGACTGCTTGTCTGTACTTGCTCTCCTTGCTCCTTAGCAGCTGTACAGTCTTTACTGTGGTTGGTATTTGATGGTGAGGATCCATTGGACTTCAAGTGTTCAGGACCCAAGCTCTCAATTTTCTGAATCATATTATTATGTAGAATACGGCGAGGATCCCGAGGCTTCATTCGTAATTTTGTAGCATCGTTCTGAAAACCCTGTGAAATTTGAACTATAATGGTAAGTCGAAGATGAGTGGATGATAATCACAACCTAAAATTTAAATACATAAACAAATTGATGGTTAGAATTTTAGACTCATGAATCAGACACCAGCATGCTACAAATATAATCAAGACAGCAGTGAAACAATTATGGCTGTCCATGACAGTTTTAAATATATCTCTTGGATTAACAATATTTGGGGCAAGGATAGATCATATAAACTTTTGCTAGTATGCTAGAAGCAACATGTAAATAAGAGAACAATATGACCACCTGTGATATACTATAACAACTGGCAGTGAAATTCTACCTATGCGACAAGAAAATGAGAAAAAGAAGCAAAATCCTCAAATAATAAGGTAAATAGAGGTAATGTCTATATGATTGCACTTTTCCTGTGGGTCGTATAACAGTACTAACCGTTGCAGCCAATTGAGACGTGGGCTGAGCATTTCCAACCACCAGGTTTTCAGATTCTGGAGTCTTTACACTACTATCTGTGGTAAAAGCGGTCCCTGGTGGTCTATTCATGGTGGAAGAGCTTGTTGCATCTTGAGCTGAATTAACGGCCTTCTGCTGAGACTCTGCTGCTAGTCTCTGCTGCTCCTTTACCAGGTGCATAAGCATCGTAGGGTTTACAGCAATGTCTTTCAACAAAGAGGGTAATGAAACATCAGGAAATGTATTCATGACTACAGCAGGCTTATTTCCAACATTTATTCCATTTGTGTTTGTAATTACATCTTGTCTGGTGTGAGAATTGCTTTCTATATCTTCCAATTTATTTTGGTCCATGATTGTCGTCGAATGATTGCTATTAACACGTTGAACAGCCATGACACCATTGCCTTCTAACCATCCACCGCTAGCTGATGACATTTGTGAATCTCTACAATCTGAAGATTCATTTCTTTGTCGTTTTATGGAGTGGCCATTGAATGTATGCCCATCTGCAGACTTTTGTTTTCTGGAATTCAAAGCTATATTAACATGAACTCCATTCTTCGGCTCTTCATGTCTTGAAGGTGTAGCCTGTTTATTGAAATCAACTGAACCATCCATCTTCGAAGTGGCAATCCTAAGCCTAGGATCTCTGCTCTTTGCAGAAGCTTTTACCACTGGATTTGGTTTGTAACCGACTTGGTGAGGCCCAAGTCCTAGATCACTTGAATTAACTGTATTCACAATGGCAGAGTTGTTATACGCAATTCTGTCATTAGCAACAGATGAAGAACTGGAAATTTCACCATGAAGGTCTCCATTGTCCTCATTGCTCTCCTCAGAAGGTGTTGGGCTAGGAAGCTGGTTATTTGAAAGACGAGAAATGTGATCGTATTTCTGCTGGTAGCTAGAGACGGCTCTAAATGCATCTGTCACATAAGGGAGAACTGTAGTGTCATTAGATGCCTCCTGCCCACAAGTTGTTGCCGTGCTATCTCCAGAAAGGACTACTCTTGGAAGAAGTGAAGGGGCTGCATTCTTGCGGGTTGGTGAAGGTAAGCTGCCTTCATCATGATTAACATGTGGATCTAACAGAGGTCTAAATTCCGACCGAACTCTAGGAATAACAAGTACTTCTAATGTAGGTAACTTAGAGAAAGGCGGGCTACCATTTTTACCATTGTTAGCATTAGAGCTGACTGATTTTGGTTCCAATGAATGCATGCTCTCTACAACCTTGTCAACATATTCGGAACCCAAAGCTTGTATCATGGAATCAAGCTGTAGATAGAAACCAGAGCATGAGGATCACGTAAAACTAACTGCCAATGTTGGTCACAACTGAACTTAAATATGGGAAGAAGGAAAAGACCTCTTTCATCTGTTCTGATGCAAACACCAAAGGCTTTTGTCTCTTGATGAAGGCAAGAAACCTATCGACCATGATGATTAACGTTATTAGTTTAAAAAAGGGAATCACAAAATTTCAACACAAGAGTTGCAGGTCGCAGAAATAGAATACCTGGAATAGGTATCCTTATTCTGCTCTTGTCTCTTAAAAAAGACCTAGTATCCAAATCAAATGTCATATCAGAAAAAAATCCAGAGGAGAATATCTGATATAAAAAATTGATTTTTCGAGTCATCTTACAGAATGAATGGTCTTAACATCGATGAATGCCTGTTGAATGACTGCATCTAGCACAGGAAGACGGCCCTCCTCCAAGACCAATTTCCGCAGATTCTCCAGTGCCTTCAGCAAACGGGAGCAGGCTCCTTCAAAGGATCTACACGGTCATACAAAAACCAACCAATCAAAACAACACATAAATGTCAGTGTAGCAGTACTTATGAATGCAATCAATTTTCTCAGGATGACAAACTTCGTTGTAACCGATCCCAAAGTCAAACGGTTTGGAAAACATACATACATTGGTTTTGCTTCCTTTAAATTCAGAGGTTATTGTTTTCCTTTGTTAGTTACGTTTAATTTGGTTGCAATGAGGAGACTTACTTCTCGGCATCCTCCTCGGATATAGTCTCCAAGTCCTCAAGAACTGAGCTAACACGCATGTCGAAATTCTCCACGCCTTCTTCCAACTCCTCCCCATCTTCTTCCTCCTCCTTCGCCATAAACTCACCACTATTCTCAATCCTAGCATCCTCCTCCTCCTCCTTGTTATTGTTGTTGTTCTTCTCGTCGTCGTCTACTTGCTCTTCCTCTTGGATAGGACTCGCAGAAACATCCTCGTCCTGTTCCCTCTTGTCGCCCTCCATTATCGTGGTCACAGAAGAATCACACGTACGCTCGCCGAGAGACTCCAAATCGTCAATCTCCCCTTCCTCGAGCTCGCCGTCCTCCTTCTCCAGCACGTCCTCTTCGGCCTTGTCGTCCAAAGGTTCCCCATCCATCATGAAATCGTCATCGTTGGGAACCTTTGCGGCGGCCTCGGCGAACCCGAGGGGCTTGTTCTGCACGGCCTGGGCCCAGGCGAAGTTGTAGAGGTTGGAGGTGTAGTGGGTCCTGGGAAGGATGTGGGGGTGGTGGTAGTGGCGCATCATGTTATCCCCGGGCCAAACCCTAGATCTACTGCCAGCATCGGCAGGGAAGCGGTGGTGGTGCTGCTTGAAGTAGGACTCCGGGATCTCCTCGACAGAGCAATCGGATGAATTCTCAGCCACGTCCTCAACGGAGATGCTGTCCTTGGACGTCATCATGCGATTCTTCGGATCTAGGGTTTCGAAGATGTTCTTCTTCCGGGATGTAAGGACAAAATCGGTTTTGGCTTTTGATTAGGAGAAGTGATTCTGATTCTCTGATCAATCGACCTATGTGAGGATGAGCACGAGCAAAATAACCGGGTCTCTCTCTCTCTCTCTCTCTCCCTCCCTCACCTCACTCTCTGGTTTCGGCAGAATTCGATTTCGCGGGTTGTTTTCTTTGCGTTGGTCTGTTGCTGCAATGGAAGTCGTGAATCTGAGGATTTGTTGCTCTACACTCCTCTCCTGTTGGGAAAAAAAATATAGAACCTTTTTATTTTTATTTAATTTACAGACCAACAATGCAATGTCAGCCATCGGATTGCAAGATCATATTTTCTTGGCCAATACATTACGTCATCGTCAGTACCATGCTGTTTATCTTGATTCTTAAACATTAAGGATTGAAGGAAATACATTTCAACCGCTCGATTAGGATCGAGAGATCTAGATTCGGTTTGGTGCATGAGCCTAATAGGTGTCGTAAGCGGTAATGATATAACGGGATGCCCTGATTGACATCGAATGCTTTGATTTTACAGTTTGCCAAAGAAAAAAAAAAAAAAAGGGGAAAAACATCGAATGCTTTGATTTTACCGTTTGCCAGAAGAAAAAAAAAAAAAAAGGAAAAAAACATCGAATGCTTTGATTTTACCGTTTGCCAAAAAAAAAAAAAAAAAAAAAGGAAAAAAACATCGAATGCTTTGATATTGGGTAAATACATCCAATAGGTCGTCCCATCCAACTCAAGTCTATCTTATTCTTGTTTTTATTTACCTGAAGGCTTTCCAATACAACATATATACCAAACGAGATCACATTGTCGATTAGAATCTGTTTTGATGTAAGGTTTTTCTTGGAGGATAGCGAGAGAACTTTACGATTAAACTTAATTCCCACTAGAGGAAAGCCGACCTCACTATCAATGTGAATATGTGATTACCACCAAGAAAGAGAGTTGATTAGGTAGGAGGGTACACGATAACGTGACAACAAACAGACGATGCTTAATAGATAATAATTATTGCCGTAATTAAACTAATGGACTCATACGGTGTAGAGGATGAGGAAGCAGGGGAGCACGGCTCTTGGATTGAACACCACCAGCTCCTCCTCCCCATGCCCACGTGCCACGCGACTCACCACCACCGAATCGTACGCTTCCATCGACACCGACGTCCTCCCCTTCTTCTCCTCTTCCACCGCCACCTCCTCCTCCTGGTCACCACCACCGAATACTAGTCTGTCACTCTTGTTCCCTACTCGTCCGGCCACCACCCTACACACCAGTATCGCCCTCCGCACGTGCATGAACCCGAACTCCTTCTCCACCTCCTCCGGCAGCGACGCGTGCGCCGCCCAGCCGCTCCCCTGCGTGGCCACCCCGTCCACGCTCAAGCTCTTGCCGCCGAACCCATGCCGGACGATCTCGCACGTGCTGCAGAAGGCACTTCCGCACGTGCAGAGCATCCCTTCTCTCCCCAGTGAGCACATGTACGTCGCACAGTAGAACCGCAACCGCTCGTTGCCGTCGGCGATGCACCTCTCCTCGTCGGTCCTCCTCCCGTGCTCGGCGGCACGCGTGGCAGCTCTTGACTTCACCGTCTCCCTGTACTCCTCGAACTTGGCAAGTGTCTTGGGAGTGTTCTGGATCCTCAGGATCCGGTGGATGGTCGGAATCTTTGGAACACTAATGATGTAATTTGCACGAGCGTTAATGGAGGATGAGTTCACCATCGGCGTCGTCGTCGTCATCTGCTTGGTCTTGCTGCGATTCCAGCCTGTTTGGAAGATGATGCGGACGATGTTGTTGCCGGAGTCACCATCGGCGAGCTCGGCGAGGGCGTGCTTCGTGGCGTGGTGCAGATCTAGGAGATGGGCCCTGTTGAACACCTCGCCGCAGGAAGAGCAGGGGTAGACGTCGGCTCGCGAGGCGAAGGATGGGCGTTTCAAGGAAATATTAGTGGTGGTGGTGATGGGAACAGGTAGAGTACTGGAGAACATATGATCAGATGGGGGCCGCGATTGGTGGCGGCAGCAAGATTTGATTGTGTTGGAGGAGGAGAAGATGTAGTGTTTGAGGTAGGATTTGATGGAATGAGAGATACTGGATCCAGCACTAGTAGTAGTGGTAGAATTATTGGGAGAATCGTGGGCTTTCAAGAGGTTATTGAGAGTTGCTGGGGCTGTGGAGGGTGAAGGAGAGATGAAGGGAGAGATCTTTCTCTTCTTGGAGACCATCGTCTTCTGTTGGTTTGGGATTGATGGGTCGACATCGGCGGTGGTGCCATTGTTGCTGCTGCTGCTGCTGCTGCTGTTGTTGTTATTGTTGTTCTTGTTGAAGAAGAAGCATCCAACGTTGAGTAGCAGGATGAGGATGGGGGAGACCATGGAGCTGCTGAAGCTTGTGGAAATGATCGTCATCGTAGCTGCGGTGTCCATTATAATTCTACCCCTCCATCTATCTATCTATCTATCTATCTATCTATCTATTAATCGATGACCTGGACGGCATCAGACATGCGGTGGTATTGTAAAGTTTAGAACACGTACGTCGTACGTACCATCAATTAATTAGCTTGTATGTATCTCTCTGCGGTGCCATCCAGAATTTGACACCGTCGTCTTTCTCTTTCTGCTCTTCATTCCATCATATGACTCATGGTTGTCCATCCTCGTCTGGCTAGCTTTCATCTCTGATCGGAAGTCTCAAGTCTGCCCAATGTTAATTAGTTAATCAATCAATTAATTAGCTTGTATGTATCTCTCTGCGGTGCCATCCAGAATTTGACACCGTCGTCTTTCTCTTTCTGCTCTTCATTCCATCATATGACTCATGGTTGTCCATCCTCGTCTGGCTAGCTTTCATCTCTGATCGGAAGTCTCAAGTCTGCCCAATGTTAATTAGTTAATCAATCAATTAATTAGCTTGTATGTATCTCTCTGCGGTGCCATCCAGAATTTGACACCGTCGTCTTTCTCTTTCTGCTCTTCATTCCATCATATGACTCATGGTTGTCCATCCTCGTCTGGCTAGCTTTCATCTCTGATCGGAAGTCTCAAGTCTGCCCAATGTTAATTAGTTAATCAATCAATTAATTAGCTTGTATGTATCTCTCTGCGGTGCCATCCAGAATTTGACACCGTCGTCTTTCTCTTTCTGCTCTTCATTCCATCATATGACTCAT
>JAMKQA010051645.1:0-17538 GCA_024699735.1 Posidonia australis
ATTTAACTCCCTTTATTCCATATTTTCAGATTTTTCCGATTTGATTTGGATTTCGTCACCCGAAGGCGTACATTAACTAACTGAAAGGCCCACATTGGTCCATCACGGATTATTTTTCTTTTTTATTTTTTCGACTTTTCTATGATTTTGATGACTTGGAATGGACCCACTTTTGACCTTCTTAATATCGATATGGTTTTCCCAGCATTCTTTTCAAAAAAAACCGTCATTTTATGTGATTTTCTTCTTATGTCACTGTTTGCCTGTTTTACGCGGGTTTCTTTGTAATTTTTCCGTTCGGGTTTTCATGATGTTTTCCATGATTCTAATGATTTGAGTCTATCGCATTTTTGACGCTCTCGATGTCGGTGTGGTTTTCCAAAGCATTCTTTTCAAAAATACCATCATTTTATGTGATTTTTCTTCAAATGTCACAGTTTATCTGTTTTGCGTGGACTTCTTTGCTGTTTTTCTGTCTTAATTTCCGTGATGTTTTCAGTAATTCTAACAATTAGAGTTGGTTTCATTTTTTATTCTTTTGATGTATGTATAATTTTTCGAGCCTTTCTCGCCAGAAACTGCGTCATTTTATGTGGTTTTCTTTGACGTGTCATATTTTGTGATTTAATTATTTCGCATGGATTTCTTCGCAGTTTTCGTGTACCATCTCGCACATCTGTCTAGTCTTGTCTTGGCATTCATATTAGCATGATTAGAGCACAATCTAGACTTATCAAGCCTTCATTCAGCCTCTAGCAAGCGAATTAGACTAGAAAGATCGAGTTTCTCAGGTGTACGGGGGTACCTAACACCTTCCCCGTGCGTAATCGAAATCCTTACCCATCCTCTAGTTTGCAGACTTCTGGTCTTCACATTTGTATCTCATGCATTCATCTTTTGTGGTGTGTTTGTGATTTTCCTCGTCTTTTCCTTAAGAGACTAGGTGGCGATTCCTTTTTTTTTTTTTCTCTTTATCTTATCTTACACCCTCGCCATCTTGGCATGGCTGTGGCCGCCTTCCTCTAGCGCGACTCCACGCTGGATCCCTGGGCGGGCATGGTCACAAGAATAAACTAAAAAAGGGAGAAGAAAAGGAAAAGTATAATTTTGATCTCTCATTATCCTCTCTTTTTCTCTCATAAATAAATAATATATAGTAGATGTGTCTTGCAGCCAAAAAATAGGGTTATGTCTTTGCAGCAAACTTAATTGCAGAGACATACTTCTTTGTTTTATAATAAAATGAAAATATATAAAAATATAATTACACTATAATGGACAAAATATGACGGTTTTCGAATTTTTTGAGTTTTTTTAGTCATTGAATGAAAGTTTTATGTTTAATGGTTTAAATTTATTAAAATTTTGTACAATCTTGAGACATTAAGATGAAGGAGTTATGATAAGTAATTGTAATGTAATGAAATTTTAATTACATGATCAATCTATATTGTTAGAATTATAAAACATAATAAAAATGAAAAATATAGTTTTTGCAACTAACAACTCGGCTCCATGTACTCATGCAACATTCTAGGCTTGTTTGTAAGTTGGTTTCCATTTTTAAAATATGATAGTGACCAATAACAATAAAAATTTTACCACCATAAATGCATTAAGAATATTCAAAAATAGAAAATAAATAAATCAACTCCAATAATGCAGTTGACCAATGTTATGGTTTCATACTCTACTAGAATTTGACATTGTTATTTATGGAAAACAACCTTATCGTTAAAACACCATTAAAAAAAAACCTTTCCCTTAGATGTACCAAAGACAAAAAGAAGAAGAAGAGGGAAAACAAATCGCAATCCTACAACTACAAGCCATAAAAACAGGTGCAATTGGCACGCGCCAATGCTTATGTCTATGGAAGATATTTTTAAAGGGATAATGTATGTTAATGGTCTCCCTGATCTCACGTCACGATCAATGACTTTAGAAGATCTTAGACGTCTTGTAGAGCAGTAAAGATGAAGCAAGAATAAACAATAAGAAAAATCGGTATTATCTAGAACATAAGTGCTCTTTATTACAGAGAATAACTTAAAAAAAAAAATCTAATCAAAAGGTACACATTGTATTCAGGTCAGCGGGTGCGGGATGCTTAATTTCCATGAGTGGTTCGGCCGTATTACAACTTGGTTTGACCAAATTCTTATAATTAAAATTAATCTAAGTTGAGGATAGCATTAAGTTAATATTGGAAAAAACTTGCTTCTGGTCATTGACAGTGATTGTTGGCGGTGGTTGGCGGTGGTTGGCAGTAGAGAACAGGTGGCCCGTGGGAAGTTGCTGAGGGCTGGAGTTGGAGTGCAGTTAAAGATAAAGAAGAAAGAGTGGTAAGAGAGTGAACCACAGGAGAGTTTAAATAGATAGTTGGAGGATATTTTGGTTAAAAAATAGTATGAAGTTGATAGAAGAATTATTTTGTATAACGGTCAAAGTTCTGGACACTAAAATATATAATTTTGAAGTAGAGACTACTGAAGTAAAATTGATGAAAGTCGAAGGTATCATTTAATCAATATTGGAACAAATTTACTACTGTTCAGCGATAATGTTCATCAATACTGGTCGATGACGACGACGAGCGAACGAGCATTAGAAGTTGCTTACGGTTGGAGTTAGAATGGAGTTGAAGAGGAAGAAGAAAGAATGATAAGAAGAAGAGACATTAAATAGATAGGCTCGATGTTATTTTGGTTAAAAGTTATTATAAAGTTGACAAAAAGATTATTTTTTATTACCATTAAAGTTAAGGGTATGTATGATTTTGAAATTAAGATTATTAAGGTAAAAATTTATGAAAGTTGAGGATATCATTAACTACATCAAAATTATTATTTTTAATTCCTTTGTGAAGTGTGTGTTTTTAGTGTTAACTGGCACAAAGGAGGGGATATCGGGGTGTGTGCAGAGTAGCGAATAAAGAAGCAACATGTTACTAGTCAAATGAGCAAGAAGTCGTGTGGATTGTGAAGAAACGAAGAAGAGATAACTAGTGGTATAAATTGGATTGGGACGTCCCTAGGTCGTTTGGCCCAATCTGACTTTTGATCTAGTCTAACCCAACCTAAGAGACAGACGGGCCACGCCAACCCAGGTACGGATTGGACTGCAGGACATACCAAGTTTGAGGGTTAGGTTCGCCAAACCTGACGGACTAGGTCTTTTTGGTACTGATCGTCGGATTAGGCTAGGTCGGACTAGACTGGTCAGATTTTAATAATTATAATAAAACACAAGCCTACTAGACAAGACCAGCCTGGCTCGACCTAGTCGACCTGCGGCTCGATCTTGTCACAGACCTTAGGTTGTGTTGGGTAACTCGGTTTAAAAGACTGGTCTAATCTGATTAGGCCTGTTTGGGTAACCAACCCAATCCAGGCTCGACCAGGCTACAGATTTTACGAGTCGAGCAAGCTTGACCCAACTAGTACCATTTTACACCTCTAGAGATAACTACAATATGTAGTATCATCAATGCAAAGGACTATTACTACTATGGCTACAACACACCGGCCCCCCTCCCCCTCAACACGGTGATGTCATCAATCCTAGGTAGGAAACATATAGATGTTGTATATGTCTTGAAATCTTCTTGTGAACATCTGCATGATGTTTGCTATATTACTAAATTATTGTAGAAGATTTGCAGGCATTCATATTGTGAACGTTCGTATTAAAATAGGAGATTTACAAACGTTTACTAATGTATTAAATCGACATAGGAGATTGACAAGCATCTCCTTTAGGAAAGTTTTTTTATATTGTATTCATTTTTCTCCATACACAAACACACACACACACACATATTCACTTTTTGAGTCAAGGTCATACGATATTAAAAATCTTCTAACTTTTGACATATCTAGATGACGACTCTTTTTAGAGTAAAGTTCTTAATCTTCTTCTTTATTAATCTTTTGTACCTTTTACTTATCTAGAAGTAGGCGGCTAATGTTGGATAAAAGTAGGGGCTCCTTTCTATGCTCCTTAGATCGTGGGTCATTAAGTGTAATTCACTCCAATTTGTAGTCCACTGGATATTGGTCGAAGTTGGAAGCTTGCTTCTTAGGTTTTGGACTAAATTCATAGTGAAATCTTTCTCTCCTTGTCTCAAGAATGTAGACTTATTTAGCAGAATCTTGTAAATCCTAATGTTTATATGTATTTTTCTCTACCTGTGTTTTATTTGTTTGATCATTATCCATATGAAAAGGGATCGTTTCCTAACATTAGACTCGCGAACAAAGAGAATGAACTATGAAAATTATAAATTAAAATTAAAATTTGTACAAGTAAAGGCAACTAATTAATTTGCTGAATCACCTTCACCTCTCTTGACAAAATATTGTGTAAATGGTAATAACCAGTGCGCTGAAATCAATTGATCATAACAAGATCATCCACATGATTTATTAGATTCAACACACAGAATTGCCCAAAAAAGAAAGAAGAAAAGGAAAAAGAAAGGCATATATATAAGACGAAAGGATTTTGGAACAAAAAATCTGGTCGGTAACACGAAATTCAGATCGATGTTTATTCGGAAGAGAAACATAACAGGTTAGGGATATAAAAGGAACACTCGTACAAACACTCACAACAAATCAGACATCACACATGGCAAGATGTACACTCACAACGAAAGCAGAGAATGATATCACCTACTTAACAGCACGTCATGGGAGGAAGATCAGTACTGCCCTCGCAACACTCCAAGTTCTCCCCATCTTTCTTCCTTGGGCATCCAAAAAGCATGAAGCCGACGGCGTGGCCGGCGGCTATGACGATGAAGACGCCCCCATTGAAAGACATGACGGCGAGCATGACCAAGTAAGCCAGGCCAACACGGATGGTGTGCGTGACAATCCTAGTGAGCCCGACGGCGGTACGTGACGACCCGGGCCTCGCGATGCGGCAGAAGGAGAGCCACTCGACGAGCAAAGCAAGGACGAAGCAGACGATGAGGGCTAGGGCGTAGTGGCCGCCTCTCGTCCCCGGCCACATCTCGAAGAGGATCTCCGAGTTCTTCCCCCAGAAGAAGGTCATGTGCGTGTACCTCTTGCGGCGAGCCATGGCCTGGGGTGGACTGCCCATGTCCATCTTCTTCGTTTCAACGATATGTGACGAATGGAGCGCGCGATCGGCTTCTGAAGCTGTGAGTTAAAGTGACAGGAACAGACATAAGAGGAGGAAGGAGAAACAGGTATTAGGGATAGGCCTGTTTTGATGAAGGCTGTTGTGGTAAGTACGTACTTTACGGTGAGGTGTGTACGAACTCTGGGCAGAAAGTCCAAATGGTAGTACACTGAATTAGAGATGGTGATGTGGGACGCAAAGAGTTATTTTAATACTATGTTTGAGATGGTGTTGCATGGAATCTGCATAAATATTACACCTTACAAGTACTGTTCAAGAGCCATGAAAATCCAATGACTTCTAAGACTGATTGGAATTTTGAGGTTGTTGATGTTCATTTTTTACGGAAGTTTTTAAAAAAAGTCATGAGGAGGGACATGGCGTGCACGGCACGAGAATGTGATGTTGGTATTGTCGTATCGTCACGTCGACTATGAAGGAGAATGATCTTATTGTAATTCTGATTGCGTAAGATCATGACATAAATCCATTATTTTGATTTCTGATCTCAACCATTAGATTAAGACTAACACAACAGGCAAACTTTGTACAGTTATACACTCATGAAAATATTCTTGTACGATCATGTAGACTCTCTCATACGCTTGTACATAGATAAAATCATAAGGTCGGTATTGTACAGTTATACAGTCATAAAATTACTCTTGTAAGGTCATAGGCGTCTTGCACGGTTGAATGTCTGATCTTCTACAAATAGTCGTAGGATTGCTCTATACAGTCATATAGATCCTCTAATAGAATCATATAAATCTCATACTGGTTAAAATAGTTTAGAAATAAAAAAGGAGAGATTACAATTGTACAATTAAGAGGTAGTGAAATAGAACATGCTTCTTTTGGATCCCCGTATCCAATATGAATCATAGATTCAAAGGATTTGGAAAAGTGAAATTGAATCATATCATTATGCATAGTATTGATGACACAAGCAAACATGGCAATGACAACACCAATTCATTAACTAAGGAAGGCTTCGTCAATAGTCGTTATCATTGTACTATCGATGACAGAAATGTTACTAAACTTATAATGAAGGAGAATCTTACCCATTATAAAACAGAGGAAGCTTATAATACTATGCATAATAGTGGAATAGATTGATTAAAGCTAAGATAGCAAGACAATTACTGTTATATGGCGTAGGTTGAACAACAGTTTCTTGCTGCCTGTCACATAAAATTTATCTCAGAACTTTCATTTCTCACCTTCAAACTATCTTCCAAGAAATCAATCGCACCATTAATCCAAAACAAAGAGTCATGATAGACTTCCAGTGACGATTGTCTGTTTCTAGAGCTAGACTTCCAAGACTTCTAGCTAGGACGTTTCAAATAGACATGCCATTACTTGTGCGATTTGGGGCAAAAACTAGTTCCAATGTTTAATATTTCATTTGGAGGCAAATTTGGTGTAGGCACTTTTTTTTTAATAAATACATAAAAAAGGAAAAAAACCATATAGATGTATTTATTTGATATCTTTAAATACATAACAAAATTTTCATTTAAATTAAATAACCATTAACTCTTCATCTAAGGTCTTAAAATTCAATATGTTTTGTTAAATTCTAACCGTTAATTAGTTATATTTTAGATTAAAAATTAACAATGCATATAACTCAAATTATCTTATAAAATAATTAATCATATAATTAGATTTTATTTTTAAAAAAATAAAAAAAGATGCCTACTGGAAAAATTCGCTGTAGTCACCAAGATGGACCATTTTTTGATTTCATTTTTAACAAATGGGAAAATATCGCATATGGTAGAATTGTCTAATGGAACAAATATATCATTTTGCCATAACATATGTCGTGACATGAAAATCATGAGAAAACACATCCGGTCCATAACACAAATCAGATATATTCCTTACAACATTGGCACGTACATCTTCTCAAATTATTCTGAAAACAGAAACATTCTAAGAGCAGACTCAAGGAATCAATCTGTTTATGAACATGAAAAACAAAAACCAAATACATGCCCCACACAAGCTTCCATAAAACCAAAACACCATAAAATCACAACATGATATCAGCACAGATCACTTCCGACCAACGATCCACAAATCAACACTTCATGGGTGGAAGTTCACTGCCCTGATCACGAGACCCCCCGGCCGCCTGGTTGCCCGGGTCCTTCTTCCAGCATCCGAAGAGTGCAAACCCCACAGCGTTGCCGGCTACAATGGCAAGAAACACGCCACCATTGAACGACATGAGAGCAAGCATAACCAAGTAAGCGAGGCCAACGCGGACGGTGTACATGACCGTCCGGGTGAGACTGATCGCCGTATGCGACCACCAGGGCCTAGTCAGGCGACAACACGAGAGCCACTCGATGATGACAGCAAGAAGGAAGCAAACGATGAGAGCGAGAGCGTAGTGGCCTCCTCTCGTCGCCGGCCACCCCGTGAAAAGGATCTCCGAGTTCTTCCCCCAGAAGAAGGTCATGTGTGTGTATCTCTTCTTGTGTCCGCCGCCCATATCCATCTTCGCTGCGATAGACAGACGAAACCACCTCCCAAGAACAAGAAAAGATAAAGAAAAAACTGGTGGATGGAAACAGGAGGAAGAAGATATAGGATTAGGGTTTATATGGTCAGAGTAGTCGTACGCAGTACGCACTATATGTTTTGTGTACGACATGTACATGCCTAGGAGGTAGTACATAAAATTGCAGATGGAGAAGTGCTCGAAAAATAATCATATGTTGACTTGTAATAGATAAATATGGATTTATATTGTTGAATTATGCCTTGAAACTTGACATACATGTGCAATCCATGTGCTGTACAAAATTGAAGACGGAATGCGTGCATGGCACAAATGATAGCATTACATGAAGTTTACCTGGTGTTATAATATCATTGACTTAGACGTAGAAGCATTCTCCTAATGTTATCCTACAATAATCACTTCTACTTCTACGAAGAGAGTTTTCTCAAAATAAAAGAACTAAAAGAGTTGGATTGTGATTGTGTATTGAAATCCTAGAGAGATGTTCCTTATATAACACATTCCATAGTTGTGTTATAATATCTTTTATATACCACTTAATTTAATGTGTCTAACAATTAGACTAGTCTATTAATTAAACTGGTTAAGTCACATAAATTAAACATTTGGACTTAAGTCCAACAACAAAAAGATGAGTATGATATTTCAGGACTCGGTAATGATCGAGATCACAAGATTTTAGTTATTATCACTAAACTTAATTGGTAAATATATAAACACACAAAATGTAGAGTATCAAAAATCAAATATTTCATGACAATCCACAAAATTTCAAAGAAAACTTAACAGGGTTCATTTAGGTTTGTTTTCCTTTTGTGTAATCAAGGAATAAGTAGCTCAATGAGAAACCAAGTTCTACAATCTACTTATGGAAAACCAAGTTCACACAAGTTTACTTATTGTGAATGCTTCAAATTTATTTTGGCTAGTAAGGAATCAATTCTCATGACTTTTCTTTGTTTTGGGGAGGAAATAAAGAAATTCTTTGTGTTCAAATCTTTTAAGTTGAAAGGAAGCTAAGGAGTTCCACTTTTGGACTTTGTTGTCACTTATCACATAAATTTTGATAATTTACTTCATTTGTAATAATTCGTATCCAAGGGTCCATTCGGATCTCGATTCGTTAATTATTTACGCTACTAGAAAAATTACAAAATGCGAGGATAACTTGTAAGGAAATGTCTTTGTTAAATTTTAACAAGGACATTTAATGAAAACATTGTGACGATATGTCCTACTTAATTTTTATTAACGACTAAGTTAGAAAATATCCTTCCAAAGTCCTCGTGAATTTTCTAAAAAAACTTAATCGTGTTTGGTAAAGACATATATATCCTTACTAAATTGTCCTCACAATAATGTCTTAAATTTTCATCACACGGTTTTCTCTCCTTCTTCTTCTTCTTCACTTTTTCTTCCTCTATCTCTTCACCTTTTCTTCCTTAAACGTCGCCTCCTCTTGATCTCTCCTCACCTTCTCTATCGTTGACCTTCATCCCTTGGCTCCTCTTCTTCTCCTTGACACCACATGCACCGATCAATGACCTTCTCACCAACAACACCACCGTTGATGCCTCCTTGCCTCCTTGATCCACCAACAGCACCATCCAACGACTACTCATCTCCTCGCTGACACCACCATTGATTGGCGACCTCCCCTCAAACACCACCACCACCGACGCGTGCTTGCTTCCTCACACCCTTCTTCTACCAATAGTACCACCCGCTAACCTAGTTCGAGGTTATAGGAGAGAGGGTTTCTTGCTCATTCTACCATTATAATACCGGGGATATATGTGCATGAGTACACCAATCTCCCACCACTATCACCTCAAATACATCGTATACTTTGAACAATAAACCTTAGGCCTAGTACAGAAAATGAATAATGAATACATATAGACATCATTGTTTGTGTTGTTTGCATCCATTTTAACATATATGGGTGTTGTGCCGAGTGGTGAAGAGAAAACAAAAAAGAATGGATGGATGCCCACATCCCAAGCATCCAAACCCTCCTCCACAGACGAACCTCACATGAAACCCTAGATATGGAGAGAAGAGAGAGGAGTTCTCTCTATACAATTGGAGACAAAATAGGGCTACATTATGACTAAAGAGGTTACATATTCTGTGCCTTAGCCTTCTTAAATACTAGGGCACCTAAATGGTCTAATGACCAAACTAACCCTGAAACAAAGACATAATTCAAGACATATTTACAACACAATGGGGAACTTACTCTAATATTCTTTTCCTTTGATTTGCAAAACCAGAGATATTGCAGTCCGAGCATCTGTAGATTTTGTACATCATGTCTCTAATAGACAATTTTAGACAAGTAATTCATAAAGTCTACAGCAAATAGTATGTTCATATACCTCTCAAGACAAGAAAGAGTTTACAACAAATAGTTTGTTCGTATCCTACTCCCACAAACTTCAATATGAGTTTTCTGCACAGTAATTGGAGTTAACCATTAGGTTATCTACTAATATGCTATCTAGATGTTACTCTAATTCATACATCAAAAAATATATATCTTTGCTGAAACAGTATCAGACATATGATTTTTAAAATTGAAGCTTAGTAGATTTTATAGGCGGCCATCTATTAGTAAGTAAAAGTACTTCCTCTCCTAAAAGAAGATAAACCACTAAAAAGTCTCTCATTTATCAAAAATTTAGGATATCGAAATATTCAACTTTCAAAAAGTGTGCAAACTCCATATCAATTATCTGGAAATTAATTCGTTGTTAATTAGGAGGACTGGTGGAGAATTCAAAATTTCGTAAAATTAAACTTTAAAAGGGAAGTTAATGTTGTATTTAAAATTTACAAAAAATAGATAACTAATTAAAAATTTAAAAATAAGGTGGAAGCAAAGACGACAACACTTCTTGCCTCTCCATAATTTGTTAAAAATCAAAGTGTCCTCGCTTAGTATGTTGGTAAGATAACTACAGAAAATATTAGCCTGACATTATATCAAAGGCTACCATAATAAACCATATATCAAAGGCTACGCATGCATCCATGGTACATTAGGTGTGTATGCACCACATGAAGAAATTTTATTACCATTCCTGTAATTTTTTTAGTACTCTAGGGAGATTTCAACATCTCTCACAATGGTGCATGTTTTTCTTTTTTTTGCAGATATGTTTTCTTGCAGATAGGGGTTTTTAGTGGTTAGCATTTAGAAATTAGGATTAGAATTTAGATATTAAAATCATATTTGAACTAATTAAAATGTCTATCGCAAGTGTGATCGCACATTTGTTGAGGTTAGTATTAATTCTTAAAATTTACATAGAATATATACACTATCACAAATACAACAATAAAAGTGATAATAAAAATCAAAGTACCCTAAAATTCTAATCATGTATTATTAATCATTATAGACAAATTTGTGTGTGTGTGTGTTATCATGTTGTATTCGATAAAATACTTACAGTGCAGATCATGTGTCATAAACATTTGCAATATTTTTATTTATGCATGAATTCATCAATATCATCACATATTATTCCAAAAATACAGTAAAAGTCATATGTTAGGGTGTCACCTATTAAATAAGATGAATTGGAAATTTTATTATCCTTTCCTTTCCTACAAATCATATAACTATTTAAATCATTAAGTATCCTAAGACCTTTAACAAAATGAATGTAGACATTTGTTTCTAAGGACTCAAGATCACTAACAAAAAAATGAATGTTATAGGCAAAAAATGAATGTTATAGGCAAAAAATGAATATAGACAAAATGAATGTTAGTTTAGGTTTCCTTAAACTAACAAAAAAATCTCACTAAAAAACTTTAACTTTAATAAGAAAGTTGTAGTTTCTCATCTTATTATGTTATAGACATGATGCTTCCTTTTTTAGAATTTTCGAGTTTCTCCTCTTATCTCATCTTGTTAAATTCACATTATCAAATTATTAGGTCCTGATTACAAAAATAAAATAAAATTATTAGGTCCTTGAAGGATTGACAAAAATTTTGTCAAAGTGACAATAGAGTATTATGTCACTTTCCTTACATCGACTTTGGCTTCTACCTCACTAGATCGAAAGTTCTTCAGTTCCCAAATGTTAGAGATAGTAGCTACATTGGAGGAGATTTTCTGTACCAAACTACATTCAAAAATAAGAGATGAAATAAATACTTTGGAGGACTGACTTGTAAGATAATGCTTTATATAAAGTTTCATATTTTATCTAAAATTTGAAATTCTCGATATGCATTTGTCATGTTGAATTAAATCTTATAATATAATAGTTATTATTCATAACATATTATAAGTTTATTTTTTATAATCAAAAGATATAAAAACCAGTATGAGGTCAATTGGTTGAGTAACGAGGACGAGCATTAGGAAGAGTATACACGTGATCGTTCCATTCATAAATCTTCTTCAAAAGATAAAGCAAAGTAAATTGTTAAAAAACGAAAATGTCTTGTAATATGTTGTTATGAACAATGTTATATTATATTATATAACTTGAAGTAGATGTTCTACTTTATATTCAATGTTGTATTTTATGGATATGTAAACTATTTCATGTAATATTAATTTGTATTTTTTTAATGAAATGCATGAATGTGTAATATGTGACTTAGTATATTTGTAATGGCATTTGAATATGATTTTAATAAGTATATTCATGTAATTTCAATAAATGATGCTGTTGATTTTTTTTCCAATTGTCCAGAAGTTGCGAGAACATTCCAAGGACTTTTCCTTGCAATGTTCTTGTTAAATTGGTTGTTTTTTTTATGTTCTTGCAAAATTAACAAGGACATTGTGAGGAGTCTTCACAATGTTCTCTTAATTTTTGGTACGACGACTATATTTTCATAACTTTAGCGAAGACATAGCGAGTCTTAATTAGGAAATAGCGACCGTGAGGAGATCCTTTATTGCCATGTCCTCGTAAAAACAATCGTATGCACATTCCGAGAAAATATCTTCCTAAATTCATTTTAGTGAGTGTTGTAATGAAGATAGGTTGTCCTCATTATATCCGCGCAAAAACTGTTAGCAAAGATGTTATGAGAATATTTTGGGGAATTTTGCAAGAACATACGTCCTTGTCATTCTACATTTTTCTTGTATTGCTACCTAAATAACTTTGAGTCATATTTCTATTATGTACTCTGATCTAATATTATTCATCTTCAAAAAATCTACAATAACATTGTCTAACAAGTAACGACGATGCACAGTGAGAATCTATATGTACTCAAAATTATAATAATAAAATTTTCTATATAAGTCTAATCTTCAAGATCTCGTAATCCACTTTGATATCGGAAAAAAAACAATTAGATGAGCCTTAAAGTCCAACATGCATAATTCAATAACAGAAAAAGGTTATTGTAGGTGCATATAGTCACTTTTTCTTGTAGACACCTTTTTTTGAATTTTTTTTTTGTTTTGAAAAATAAAAACTAAGTATATGATTAGTTAATCTATAAAATAATATACTATGGGTTAAAGTTTCATCCTAATTTGAGTTATATTCATTGTTAATTTTTAATTTAAAATTTATATGAAAATTTCACCATGTATTTATAGATATCTAATAAACACACCTATACAATTATTTTTCCCCATGTATTTATTTAAAAAAGATAACGTGCCTACAACCATGTTAGTTGTTGTTTGATTTAAATGAAAATTTCACCATGTATTTATAGATATCTAATAATTATACCTACGCGGTTTTTTTTCCCATGTATTTATTTAAAAAAGATAACGCGCCTACAACCATGTTGGTTGTTGGCACCAATAGGAACTTTAATCCTATCCAATAATCATTTAAGTTCATAATCACAAAAGGACAATTATTGAAATTAATGATATGACTTGATTCATGAAATTCAAATAAACAATATTCAAACGAAAACTTTCATTAAAATACGTCCTTTATATGCTTCCATATTCAAAATCTTCAGTAACTATGACTTAAGTAAGCTCTATGCTGTTGTTAACATTAAGCAGTCCTTCCCTCTTATGGTAGTTGCACACTAATAATCACACAATCCTTTCCTAGGTAGAGCTTTCCTAAGAAGCCTTATCATAAATTTTGAAACTTGGTGTGAATTATATTCTAATCTCAATCATTTGATAAGTTAATAATAGAACATAAGCATCATTAACAATAGCATTCAAAACAAACTTTATAAAGCAACTATCAGGTGAAATATGGAAGGAAATGGCATAAAAGAAAATTCATGAATAATATTTGTCACTAATCATTCACAAACTCAAACTTATCTACTGTCCAGTAAAATCAATCAATGAAATGTTTACTTTGAATGAGAAATCAAAAATCAATGCTCAAACAAGACGAAATTTCTCTTCTAACTAAACTTCCAAGATTATCAATATGATTTCCTCTTTTTTCTTCTCTTCCTCTTTCTTTCTCCCTTGCTAATATGTAGGGCTTGTGTTTCAAAAACTAAAGGCACGTAAGTCATATATATAAAGGAAAACTCATAAACGTTAATAATCTTTCAAATTAATTATTTTTTAATTTTCATATATAAATAAGGAAACTAATTATGGGAATCAAATTTAAACACAAATCATAATAAATTAAATATTCCTTATTCAAATCTTAAAGTAATCTTATAAAATCTATAGATTTTATTTTCAATATCATCAAAAACCAATGATGCTACATCATCACTTTCAAGTTTTTTTCTTAGAAACATTAATTTTCCATCTTGAATACAAAACAAATAATTAAGATGGGATTTAGTTCTAATCAAGTGGACTTAAAGTGTGAAACTAGAAATCTTGTGCAGAGTGATCAGTTGTTGAGTTTCTAGAACTAGACTTTCATGAATTTTAGAAAATTTAAAGATGCACGTGGCACACTTCCTTGTTTGCTCATTTTGGAGCATAAGTGTATAAGACGACTTCTAATGGTTAATTATCGTAAATAAAAGTGGTACCCTCTTCTATAGAGAGACAACATTTTAGATGATTATTGACATCAAGAATTTTGAGTCTAATACAGGCCTATGAAAAATTGAAGTCCACTAAAATTGGACTCAATACGCACAACACACCTCCATGAAAGGAGGCCAGCCTATCAATCCAATTGCATGATAGGATACGCCAACAAATTCCACAACATGCATAAAATGTGGAATTATTTTGAAAGTTAGAAAATATTGCCAAGACATATTACATTGACTAGCCAAGCCACCAACAAAATAGTGAATGCCTTCTCAAATTCCAACGCATAGAGTAGAATTATTTTGAAAAAGGAGAAACTATTACTATGATATACTACTTTCAGATACTTTGAACTTTAAATTCAAAGACATTCAAATTTGAATTCAAGATGAATAGCCTTCCTATAAATAAAGGCTCTCCTCCTTCATTGAAGGAATCTAGAAGATCTACACAGACGATCCATGAACGATCTACATGTACATAGAAGAGACTGACATTCAGAGACCTTTATCTCGAGACATAGAGAGAGAGGAGAAAGATTGCTTGAGGAGTTTTCCAAATACTCAATTGTCACACCCATCCACCCACATCTGAGTAAAAGTCAACAAGGAGAATAACTCTCGACACGCAAGATATCCCTTTTCTCTCTTAAGATAGTCTCACTACAAGGTGACAGATATGTTTAGATCTCATATAGATTACCAATAATGTAATGTTTGGATCACATATATTCCATATTTCCACTATATGTAATATCAAATCTTGTATTATTTGACACTATATTTAATAATACAAATTCATTTGCTCGACAATGATTCACCTATTTCATATTGTCTTTATATGCAACATCACATCATGTATTATTTGACAATATATTCAATAATACAAATCCATATACACAACACATGATTTATGTATTTCATATTGTCCTTATATCCAACATCATATATTGTATTATTCAATATTATATTCAATAATACAATTTTATGTGTTCACTATATGATTATATGCACTTTTTCAACATTATATTCAAATACATATGAAAATCATGTGTGATCATATTTGACGCTCGCTCATTCTAAACGACACTAGCTCACTCATTCCAAATGTAGCTTGCCAATGAACTATGTTTGATCGAGCGATAATGGTCGCTCAGCAGATTGCTCTATCCAAATGCTCGCTCATTGGGAGGGTAGGCAAGGCCTAACAATAACAATCACTAGGAGGTTAGATTTAATAGAACGACTCATTCATCGAGTAGCTGATCCAACATCATTGATATTATTGAATCATATTAGATTACGTATTTTTATCGATATTATATTCGATTGTACGTATATTTGATCTTATATTAAGCATATTTGTTCGACATCATATTCGAACATGCTTAAAAATAATATATTAACTTCGACATTATACTCGAGCATATATGTTTGATAACATATTTGAACACAAATACAAATCATATCCATATGAGTCACTTGGCTTTGAACCAACTGGACAATCGACCAAATAATAATATGTTAATCTAAACATTATACTTGAACATACATGTATTATTTGACCTAGAACCGAGCCAATTGGCCATTTTCTAATCAGATGTTAGTTTTGATATTATATTTGAACTTACATAAAAATGATTTATTAATCTCGACATTATACTTGAACATACATGAATATCGTTTGACCTTGAACTGGATCAGGCGACCAATTCCACATCAATATGAATCTCGACACTATATTCAAGCATAAGAACCCGCAAACAATGCTATTTTGAAATTAACTTTTGGTTGTTAACTTTCTATGATATTTAGTGATATAAAGTTAATTTTTTTTTTAAACTCCCTAGATTAGTGCTTATATAAACTAAAATTATGGACAAATTTGATTTTGTCATACTAAATTAGTTCAAGGATTAACCCTTGCGGTTGTCCCAGACATAGTCAAAACATGTTTGATTGCGACGGGCCTTATAAACTTACGTTGCACCTTCTTTCGTTGTGGGAAAGGTCTTTATTGTGAGTAATGGTCAGTAATGGTCATTGAAAACCATTTCAAATGAAGAGTGAAATGGACAACCGTTTCACCCATTCATGGTCGTGTTGAATACGGCGGTTACCAAGCCTTTATGGCCGGAAATGAAACGGCAAGAAGGAGAGCCGTTGGAGGAGGGCGGAGGGATGGTCAAGGGTCCCCTATAAATAGAGGAGAAGACAAAGGAAAGAAACACAAAAAATACTTACAGTGATTCTCCCACTCGCGCATCGCCGGAACACTCTGTAAAGGTGTCCCTTTTCCTTCAAGTGGTATCAGAGCCACCGTGCCCGAGCTCGCCGCGCCACCGCCGCTGCATCCTCGCGGTGCCCGAGCTTGCCGTGCGTCACTGCTGCTCCCCGCGCGCCCCTGTTCCGCGTCGCCGTCGCTGCTCCCTGTGCGTTGTCCCCCGCTCGCCGCGAGCTCCCCAAGCGTGCCGCTGCTACCACCCAGCACGAGATCGTGCACCGCTACTCCCCGTGCGCTGTCTTCCCCACGCGCACCCCTGATTTGCATCGTCGCAGCCTCCCTGCGCCCTGCCTCAGCGTCGCCACTGCCTCCCTGCGCCCTGCCTCAGCTTCGCCGCTGCCTCCCCGTGTCGCCTCCCTGCGTGAGAGCCCAGATCGCCGTGCCCTCTCACCCGCTCACACTCACTCCCACTTCTCCGCACGTGACTTGGTGGAGGTTAGGTTACATATTTTTGGGGTGGGATAATTGCATGTTAATAAAAAAAAGGGGGGGGGGGGTGTTGTTTTAAGTTAACATTTTAAGTACATGTTAATTAAATAATAAGGAATTTAATTGAATATTAGATGTTTATTTTGGATTA
>JAMKQA010051646.1:0-17971 GCA_024699735.1 Posidonia australis
TGCTAGGGTTTTCTTTTCTCTCTCTTTCCTCCTCTTTCTTTCCCTACATGAACCCCCCCCCCCCCCCCCCCCCAACTCTCTCTACATGACCCCCTCTCCTCTTATGTGGGGTAGCTTACATAGGGCACTTGGTGGCATGAGGGACGTCGGATGTTGCGCTCTTGAATGGATGGTGTGGATGAGTTGGGTTTGCATGGGCTTAGGGTTTACGTTGGGCTTATGGTGTGGCCTTATTGTTTTTTTTGGGTTTGTATTTATTCTTATATTTAGGTTTGGTTTGGATTTTAGTTTTGGTTTATTTACTCTTTCAGGTGTGACTTAGGTTTGGTTTTGTTTTTGGGTTATTTTATCTTGTTTGGTTTAGTTTTCGTTTTGGTTTTAGTTTTTTTTTTTTTGTTTATGTTAGGTCTTGGTTTTAGTTTAGTTTGGGTTTAGGTTTACGTTTGGGCATATGGTGTTTGATTTTGGCTTGGGCTACTAGTTTGGGTTTTAGGATGGGTTTGGGCTTGTTTTTGGGTTTAAAGGGTTAGGTTGGGTCCACCGCAACTAGAGCATAATTTGGAAGGTCCGCCACCAAATGATTGCAAAAGCACGATGTTTACATGCATCCACTCATAGGACACCACACCCTCCTTACATCACCACCACCACCGAGCCAATGTACCCTATTGCACTGGTAAGGCAAGGATTGCACCATGGTCAGGGACATCTACAATGCCCAAAGCAAGAGTGTACCCCTTTGGCCCTTAGTGTTGTCCTACCTAAGGTGTCGTCACTCTTGAGGTTTCCGGAGATCCACCCACCACCGAACCCACTCCTGGGGTGGTACAAAGCAAATCTTTTCTGCAATTTTCATAGAGTTGTGGGGGCACTCTACGAACAATTGCATCACTTTACAGAATGCCATTCAGGATCTCATTGATCGTACGGTCATCCTCATCAACACCCTGGAGGTAGGGTCTGCACCTGTTCCAACACCCACGCCAACATGTGTGCCACCCCAACATAGCATTGTTAGCTAGCCCTTGCCCGAGCATGCCAATCTAGGTGCACCAAGGACCTCAAGGATTCACTCCCTCTTTTCTACTAAGTCTGACACGTTAGTGTCAGATCCCTCTAATCTCATCCAAGATATGTCTACTTCGTTTCCCCACTCCTTGTATTGTTTCCTTCTTGAGGGCTCGAGGTCCTTAGTTAATATGATCTAGCTTGTCGCCAAGCCGAAGATGTGGCTGTAATTTCCACCATGCAATCCACACCTACCACTCTAATTTGCCTGCTAGCCAGACCATCATTGCAGCTTCCTAGGCCACAACCGTCAGCAACAACCACCACATCAAGCCTACCATCTACCTAGTTGGAGTTGGCCACTTGAGCACCTGTGGCTATTAAAATGACCCAAGACACCCGTCGTGTGCCGTATGACTACACCGCAAAGATGTGTGTGGAGGTCACATGGTCATGTCAGGTGTACAAGGTCCCATCTCCAGTGCCCAAGAAACCAACTCCTCCACCACTACAATCAAAAAACCCTATTCCATCTCTTGTAACTGAAGAAGCTCCACACAAACCTACCACCACAACAACCACCAACAAGCCTACAGCCAACATCACTACATAGCTAAAGAAGATCAAAGTTGACATTTCTATCTAGGACCTCATCCACACTTCAGCTGAACATTGGGAGCTATTTCTCTGTGTCTTCCAGGACACCCATGTTTCCCCAACAATTGACCTAGCAACCCTAGAATCCATGGTGGGAATGATCGCCACACCACAGGTCATTTCTTTCTCTATAATGGAATTGCCACCAATAGTGACCAACCATAACCAACTGCTGTTTCTGACAGCACAATATCGGAACTTCTACATCCCCCTCACCCTAGTTGACAATGGTGTAGGCTTAAATGTTTACCCTTTGCGTACAACTAGTAATCTCAGATTCAAGGCAAAGGATGTCACACTAGTAGTCATGGGAATGACATCATTCGATAACTCACATCATGACGCACTGGGTCTTCTGGTTATTCCCCTTATCATTGGTCCTGCTGAGTTCAATGTAGAATTCTAGGCTGTGGATCAAGCCCTCTTTCAACCTCCTACTTGGGTGCCCTAGGCTACACAAGCATCAAGTCATTCCTTCGACCCTCCATCGCATGATCAAGTTCGACCGAGACGATAGCGTTGTTACCATCATGGCTGAGAACTTGGAGAAGGAAAGGGTCAATTCCGAATCCTCGGTTGCTCTCTAGATTGTCCAATTCGAATGTTGTTCTGGGTTAATCGATTTGAATTGGTTACCATCCGTATCCTCGGAAGCCAAGCCTTCAGATGTGTTGTTCTGGGTTAATCGATTTGAGTTGGTTAACTTCATCCCCGACTTTGAGCATGGCTGCTACCCACCTGTTGGTAGCAATCCTTTCTTGATGGTTGAAAATTTGTGCCACAGGTGGGGATATTTGAAAGGGACACCACTTGGGGGGAACGAACAGGGGATCACCAAACCAATTGTTGCAGCGGAGCGTAGGAATAATGATGGACTCGATTACAAGCAGTAGGAAACCAAACAACTACTGAAGACAAAGAAACTTTCCATTCCATCTGATTTGACTAACTTCATTAGTATAGGAATCCTTGATCCCAACCACAACATCGTCTCATCAGAAACAACACAACAACAAGCAATCCAGCCAAAATCAGATGAGTGGGTCTACATAGAAAACTATTATTTTGATGAGGACCCCTCATGTTTAGACAACAGAGACCTAAGCGATAGTAGGCAGCAACAATGGCCAATGTTGCCCGATTCAATACTTCTATCACTACATTCTCCCTTCATAGTAGCGGATACAGCAGTGTGGTATTGATGCCAGTTCCATGCATAGTCCAACAAATATTTGCATCATCTGCCACCACAGCTGCAACATCAATATAGACCCCAACAACACAGTCTGTCGATCCACTCATGGCATCAGCAACTCCCTTATTGTAGTCCAGCTTGATGGTGCATCAATTAGTCAAATCCACCATGCCAATCATACCGCCCACTTCACTACAAAGTCCAAAAGTAGCAATGGTAGTATCTCAACTTTCTATGTCAATCAGTCTACCACAAACGTCACCCCCCGCAGCATCCTCCACAGATCCACCACTTACGCTGGCAGGAGGTGTAATCAACAGTCCCGTCACCCAACAATCAGCTCAGTAGGTAGGTGCAATAACCTCAGCAGTGCACCTCTCTAGCAACGCAATAGTTCATCCAGCAACATTGGCTATCCTAATTTAGCTTGCAACCAGGAACGTCGCATTGGACGCAGATATCGATAGTTGTAGAGGCCACGAACCTACACAAGCCTACTACATTGACCTCACCTCTGACAAAGAAGAGGGAATAGTCGTGGAGGCCCAAGTAGACACAATGCTTCAAGACCTAGAGTTTCCTTTTCTAGAGTAGCTAGCCATATTAGTAGAAGACGCAGCAGAACAAGATAGAGTTAGAAAAGGGAAGGCAATGGTAACAGAGCAAAGCATGGTATCTACATCTCAAGAGCCTTAGCACTAGTCAACAATTATGGTCCTTGAGGAGAGAGAATTAGTCTTCACTAGACTAGAGGAGTTAATCTCCCAATAGTTAGGAGGCAGGTCAAGGTGGTACTTGCAACCCAAGCCTCACCTTAAGCAAGGTGAGGGTCAAAAAAAACTCTGATTTAGGTTTGACAAAGAGCTAGGTAGGGACTGTCAGAACAATCAGTACAACGACACCTGCCTTATAAGGTCATCCCATCAAATGATCATAGAAAACTCAAAAAATCAAATAATTTACAATAAGGACTTGACAATAGAGGAAGCAGAGCAGCCCTGTCTAACAATAAATTCAAGAAACGCTAGTCTAGAAGCTACCTTTGTAACTACAAAAACACATAGGTTAGCGTGACCCTCCTCAAGCACAAGCATGGCCAAGAGATAGAGCAAATCTTCTCCTTTGATATCACAGATCCCACATTTGAGAGAGAAATCTTATCAAAGCTCATAGCCTATGAGGAGGAGGATGATCTAGACACAGAAGAAAATGATGAAGCACCGCCAGAGTTTCAACCTTATTTTAATGATTTAAAGGGCCCTCATCTCCATGTTAAGGAAGAGACGGAGTTAGTGAATATTGGCACAGTGGATGACGTCAAGGAATTGCGCATCAGTGCCTGACTGACACTGCAGGCAAAGGCAGAGCTCATTGATTTCCTCAAAGAATTCATAGACGACTTCGTCTAGAGCTATGATGAAATGGTCAGCCTAAATGTCGAGGTAGTCATGCACACATTGCTGCTAAAGCCTAATGTCAAGCCAATTAAGCAAAAACTTATAAGATGGTGACGACAGTGGTTGCTCAAGCTCAAGGAGGAGATCATGAAGCATCATAGAGTTGATTTTCTCAAGGTCGTCCTCTATCTAGAATGGCTTGCCAACGTTGTGCTAGTACCAAAGAAAAAGGGACGAGTCCACATGTGCATAAATTATAGAGATCTTAACAAGGCAAGCCCGAAGGACGATTTTCCGCTACCTCACATCGACATCCTAGTAGACAACATCGTAGGGCACAAGATACTATCTTTCATGGATGGCTTCTCAGGCTACAACCATATCAGAATGGCAGAAGAGGATATGGAGAAAACGACATTGTCATGCCCCACATTTTCCATAATAATTTAAAACAAATTAAATTACGTGAAAATTAAAGCCAATAGTAAATATCTACTACCAGGAACCTGTGTGTGCGGCTAGCAGACTCTAGACTATATGCACTATGCTAAACCAATCGCATGTCTACACCTGCAAACCAAAACCACAAGGAAAACACATGAAAACCGCGGAAAACAAAACTATGATCAATTTTCCTTTAAAAAATTCATTTCGCAAGCCATTTCTCAAAACCTCGTAAACCAGGCCCACACCGGCCAAAACCACAAACTGGGGCTCTACTAGCCCAAAGCCACAAGCGAAGGCCCTCAATGGCCAAAACCACACATAGTGAATCGGGAAGCCCGGTGTGGCAACCTAACTCTAGCCACACGCAGTCCACTGAGGAGCGACCACAGCATTCTGCACTGCCACAGTGAAGCCACCCTGTGTAGGAGTGATCACCGTCTCGCGATTCTCCCAGCTAGAGAACCCTTACAAAGCCAACCCCTCCCTGGGAAGGCTGTCCTGTCTCTCAAGACACTACTAGCTACGGGGCACGTGTCCCACCCGCACTAGCCACCATAGGGTACACCTCCTCACAGCGTCCTCCACACACGGTGCTCATGAGGGAGTGTCATACCTCCACACCCGACGACACCCGAGCCTCAGTGCTCACAGTGACAGCAGGAGTATCATACCTCCCAATCATGCCATAGGACACCTTAACTCGCGGACCACAACCCAAGCCTCGAGTCAATAGTCAAGGAGTCTCATACCTCCAGGACCTGACGCCCCTCAGCCTCAAGTATCTTGGCTCCCGACCTCAACCAGGGAGCCAGGCCCGACCACCCAAGAATGTCATCACATTCCCTTGTCCCGACGACACAGTCCCACACTGTCTCGACCCGCACATAGAAAACCAGGAAAAACATTTCCCAAAATAGACCAACTATTTCCTTGAAATCTATTTTCCAAACCATTTTCATATCAGTGAAAATTCTTCCAAAACCTCGACCAAGTGACGCGTCAGGTGTCCCAAGGGATCACCAATGACAGCCCACAATCCCATCTCATATGGACAAAACACGGTAATCCAGAAAATCCTCGGAAAACACATTTTATAAACTCATTTGGGCCCAGATTCGACATGCCGAAAACTGGTTCGGTATGTCGAAAATCCCTGAATCGATAGACCGGTCTAAATCAGTCGACCGAATAGGGTCAACGGTCAACACTCAGGCCAAATTCGATATACGAAAACTGGTTCGGTCAATCGAAATCTTGTGATTCGGGCAACCATCCAAAATTGGACGATAGAAATTCGACCAGAGGACCTAAACTGACAGAAAAATAGTATGCTGAATGGAATCGGTATACCAAAATCCACTAATTTGGTATGTCATTTCCATTTCGATATGCTGAATTCTGTGAAACCAGAAAACAACCCAAACCCTATCGTCTGAATCGCCCCAACTGGGACCTAAAATCAGACCCCATAAATAAGCACCAAAAATCTTGCATAAAACATAAAATGTAGACCCTTGAGTCTACTACAAAACCCAATAAACAAAACTAAAATCCATTCACCATGCATCAAGATATAAAATCACAAAGGCAGAAGAGTCAAAAGGACCCAAAACGCACCAACCATCATAAATGCCAATAAATTCTCATACAATCAAAATAAATTCTAAGAAAGTAAATTTATCTTGATTCCATGCAATCCTAGCATTTTCTACCAATTTCATGCTCTCTATTACATGAGGTGGAGATGCGTACTTGAAAATGCCTTAAGCGAACTCCGACCGACCCCCGACGAACCTGGTGGACTCCGACACAAACACAGCCACGCCACGATCCCAAGGACGCTCCACCCAAGCTCCACGCGCCACCCAAGCCACTACAACCCTTCTGCTTCCCTCTCTCTCTCTCTCGCGGCACATAACCGGGGAGACAAGTGGAAGGAGAAGGGGCGGAGAAGGAGAAGTGGGGAGGAAGGGAAAGAAGGGTGGGGAGGGAGAAGGAAAGAAGAAGAAAGAAGGAGAACACGGCGATGAGTGAGGAGGAGTGTGGTGCGGCTTATAAATCCTGTGCCTGTAGTAGCTGAGAATGTGTTCACCTGCACATCTCAGCCACCAGCACACTGCACGAGCAACCAACCACCCCGCCCAACCACCAGCCACAACCAACGGCCCACGAACGTGGGTCCCACATGGACCCACACCGAGGCCCCACAAGCACTGTGTCACAATGCATAGTGCCAAGCCACGTACAAGGACACGCAAATAGAGGCCATCCCATGAGACCCAAGCCCAAAAGCACAAAACCACACAACGGGCCTCGGAACAGTAATACCCGTCTAGCAATAAAATTCATAAAATGTAAATAATTAAAAAAATGAATTTTACGGGTGTTACAATCATTCATCACCCCTTGGAGAGTCTTCTGCTACAAGGTGATGCAATTCGTGTTGAAGAATGCCAGTGCCACTTACCAATGAGTGATGACAACCCTAATTCATGACCTCATGCACCAAGAAGTCGAGGTATACGTGGATGACATGATTCCCAAATCAAGAGAGCCTGATGTAGACACCTTGGATTTTACATGAAAGTATGAACGGACCTAGAGGAGAGAGGGTGTGATCTTGGAGCTTTCTCGATAGAGTTCACGACTGCCATTAGTTTCCAGTTGTTCCTCGATAAGTGGTCAATGGGCTCAAAGGCTACATGACTGACTTTTATTGGGCCAAGCAGAAGTTCCAACTGGCAATATGTGGTGAAAGTGACTGGCGAATATAGCTGGCAAAAGTAAGTGGTGGATTTCACTGGCAAAATGCCTTGTTTCAGTGTTGAAGGGCAGAGATGTCTCTATTGCTGCTTAATTTCTTGATTTTCTACTAATGACAGCCTGGATTGAGCCTGGCCTCGTTTCTTTCATCACCAGGGACCATGATGCCTTTAATTTGGCTATAAGTTCACCATTTCAAGCTCTCGGAAGTCATCAGCACTATCCTTCGGAGATCATTAAGCATCCATGGCCTCAATTCACCTCTAGTGCCTATTTAAACCCCTAGGCATCACTATGGAGAAAGAATTGCCACCACTGCAACCAGCTCCCAAGCATCCCAGTTCTATATTTCTTCTAGCGATCCAGCTCCAACATTGTTGCCTCCAACAGCAAGCTTAGCCATTGTCAACGACACTTGAGCTTGGAGAGATCCGTCAACTACACCTAGTGCATCACAGGTAAGCTTTCTTCCCTACTTTGTCGTCATTTTGCCATAGTTTGAGCGCATGAGTTGCTAGGTGTAAGCTCTCGATGCTCGCTCTCTTTCCCTTCTTCTTCTATCTAGAGGTGTTGTTCGACGAGGAGAATCAGTAGTTTCTCTATAACCAGTATGCAGGTTTCTTCCCCCTCCTTGCCTCCCCTACCTTCTTGAGCTCTAGACAGTGCTCGATGTCCTCAAATGATGATGATCAAAGCCAATGTTGATGGAGGAGGTGGATAGAGGAATCTATCTGGTCTTCTTTGGGGAGGTCCGTGACCTTACCTTGTTCCTTCACCTCAAGTCCTCCAGCACTCGATTCTCCACCTCTGTTCCGCCCAAATCCTCAGCAAGGATCGTCAGTGAAGCTTTGTGAACATCGGAGACCTCGCCGATGAGCTCAAAGAGGAGGACAGCGGGAGCTTCTACCTAGTAGCAGGATCATCTGTGAAGCCTTTCCATCAGTCAAGCATGCTTCCTAGGCACCAAAATGGCTCACCCTGACCACACTGACGTCTGCTGGAGCCAGCCAGAGTTTCCTCCGATGAGGTCGGCAGGGGGAGAAATTCCTGGTGCCACTCTTCAGTCTAGATGACCAGGAGCCTTCCACGCGCCTTCCTCCAGCACCTCCGGGGGACATTCAAGTAATGCATGCCGGAAGAGCCATGATTCGATCGGAGCTCAACCGCTAGATAGATGGTGGGTCATGTGGTTCCTAACAGTGGAGGAAGCTGGTGATTAGTTCAGGCGAGAATAGCTAGTGGTCACAGGTGATGGTTCCAGCTAACGGAATTAGTTGGCGAAAATCATTAGCATGGGGCTTGGAGATCTAGGCGGTTATAATTGATTCTTGGTTTCTTGATTTGCCTAATCCTTGATTTCTTGGTTTTCCTCGGGATTCCTTGGAAGTCCCCACTCAATCTTTGGGCAAACGATTTTTGACACAATTTACCAAAATGCCCTTTCTTTGCAATTTTATCATTTCTCCCTTGTATTTCTGAGTTTCATTATTTTTTCATGATATTATGATTTGATTTTGATTTTTATCGCCCAAGGGCATACATTAATAGGCTTAACAATGCCAACACGGACCCGAATGAGGATTGTTTTCTCTTATTTGATTTTCTTGGATTTTTCGTAGTTTCTACTATTTTACATGATGCTTTCCGAACATTTCCGATTTTCATGATTTTCCTCATCGCCCAAGGGCTTACAGTGGCATTTTCAATGCCTACATTGTCCCTCAGATTATTTTCCTTATCATTTCTCTTTTATTCATTGTCTCTTGGAGATTTTTCATGTTTTCGCGTTCATCTTAGGCATGTGCATTAGGGGTAGACAAGCAAATACATACTAGTTCATTAGTAAGCGATTAACCTTGAAAGACAAAATTCTTCGGGCATATGGGGGTGCCTAACACCTTCCCCATGCATAACTGTTATACATCCAATAGCAAAAGCCCCATGAATCCAAACGAAATCAACAAGTGGAATGAGAAGAAAATTTGAGTAGAAGAGGAGTTGTCCAGCCGCATGCCTAGAAACAAGTTGTCACCAAGGAGAAAAATACCAAGAGATCAATCACACAAACACCAAGGGATTTAACGTGGTTCCCCTTGCTGGGTACTCCACGGATGGCTCTCTCAAAGGTGGGTTTCACTATGGTGGTGGCTGCTACAAAAAAGAGAAGAAGAATCCCCTCTCTAAATCGGGCTTCAAGGGTTGGTTGTTTTTCTTCTACATACCCTAGAATGGGCGGCCATGGGTATTTATATCCATGGCCCAAATTCCACCATTGCCCTTGAGTACATCAAGTTACAAATATACATCAAAGCAAATACAAATATGATGGAAGACACATTCATTACAGATTCGTTGAGCATGTATATTATCATCCACATCAATAGCATTCCAGCTAATACGCCATAGAAAAATAGAGACCTTAAAAGGCAACCCCATAGACTAGATCCATTTAATTGAATGTTTTCTGCACTGAGTCCCTTGCATCAAACCTTCCCATGTACTCTTTAGAGTGAACTCACCATTAGAAGACGACATCCATATTAGCTTGTCGCAATCACCCTTGATGTCCACAGAAAGTTCTATAGCTCCTCCCACATAACCTTTAACTCCATGTGATCCCTAACAACCTGGTGTAAGAAAAAATCTCTTTGAAACAAAACATTAGCGACATTGGCATTTAAATCAGTGTAATGTAAATGGTTGAAGCAGTTGAAAATAATTCCCATAGAAGACCACTTATCCATCTAGAAGGAAGCATTCCCTTTATCAATACACCACAAAGAATGAGAGATCACCCGAGGCATCACATACATTAGAGAACACCATCTGGCAGACCTAAAAGAAGAACGACACGCCAACCACCCTTTTTTTGCAACATTGTACTTATTATAGCAAAAGGAGCTCCATAAAGAATCATGCTGAAGAAGTTTCCAACAACTCTTGATTCTAAAGAGAAGATACATATCTTCAAACTTACGAATACCCAGCCCCATCCCCATCCCCATCAACGGCCTACTACAGAGATCCCAACTGACCCAGTGATGACAACGTCTACCATCCTTATATCCTCAAAGGAAACTTTTCAATATTCGATCAGTAGAGTCAATCACCTTTTTGGGAATATTTAAGACAGCAAGAATGTGCATTGGAATGGAAGATAAGACATGTTTAATCAAAATAATCCTACCCCCCATAGTAAGAAACCGAGAGGCCCAACTGTCAATCCACCTACGAATCTTCTCCACCAAGGGTTGGAAATAATGCACCCTAGACTGTCCACCTGCAACAAGAGCCCCCAAATACGTCAAAGGCCAAGCACCCTTGGCAAAACCGATAATGGATTCAATGCTCATGTGAATAGCAGAGGGATGCCTCCAAATATACGTGCATTTATTCCTCCCCATGTGCTACCCTGAAGACCTCTCATACTTTGCCACAAAATCCATAAGCACGTTAACTGAACTAACATCAACCCTACAAAATATCATAGCATGATCAGCAAAAAACAAATGGGATGGGGCCACTCCTTTACTTGAAGTAGCAAAACGTTGGCATAATTCTTTAAGAAATAGCTCCTATAACCCTCTGCTGAAGACCTCCTGAGCCAGAATAAACAAAGAAGGAGACTACGAATCACCCTGTTTGAGGCCTCTAGTTGATTTGAAAAAGCCAGACTACTTCCCATTAATAAGAACAGTGAACCAGTTATTCTCCATTGTTCTACGCACCAATCCCACGAACCTCTTAGAGAAACCAAATCTACGCAACATTGTAAGGAGGAAATCCCACTCCATTCTGTCATAGACCTTCAACACGTCTAGGTTGAAAACCACATTACCCCCTCTACATTTTCTATCCAAGTCACCAATGAGCTCCTATGCTAAGTGAATATGATCGTAAATATCCCTACCTTGAGCAAAGCATGCCTGCTCCTTGCTAATTACTTTAGGAAGAAAATAGATCAACTTATTATTAAAAATCTTAGAGCAAACTTTAGAAGCAACATTGCTCACACTGATAGGCCGGAATTGAGCAAAAGAAATCGGATGCTCCACTTTGGGTATCTAACAAATCATGGAAGTGTCAAAACTACGGTGCATAAGACCCCCCCTACGAAAAAAATATTTGACCAAAGCAATCAAATCAGCCTTAATAATGTCTCAAGCAACAAGATATAAAGGCAGAGAGAACCCATCTAGACCTATAGTTGTAGAAGTAGGCATAGAAAGCAAGGCTTGATGAATTTCCTCCAAAGTATGTGGGACAAGAAGTTACAATCATCCTCTGTCATCACCGTTGGAATGCAATGCAATATAGAATCCTCCATTTGGGAACCCTCAAAAGAGAAAAGATTCTGGAAAAACTGAATGCCTCTGTCTTGAATAGCAGTAATATCATCTAGCCACTCCCCACTGCCATCCTTGATAGCATGAATAGTATTCCTCGATCTTCTTTGTTTCATGTAATTGTGGAAGAATTTGGTGTTTTTGTCACCTTCCTTCAACCACTGACAATGAGCTTTCTGGCACCAAAAATTTTCCTCTTGAAGGAGTCATTTTTCCAACTCCTGTTTTACGGCAATCACATGTTGCCAGTGTACCTCCTCATTGGACGAGTCAATATCTCCTTGTAGCACAACCAGACGCTCTTTAGCCCTTTTAATCCTCTAAAAAATATTCCCAAATTGAGTTTTATTCCAAAGCCTTAAGTCCCCCTTTAGACGTTTAGTCTTCAGAAACCACCTGTAAGATGTTTCTCCTTCATCTTCCACTTCCTTTTCCCAAGAAGCTTTAATGATTGGCAGACACCTTTCATCCTGCAACCAAATATTAAGAAATTTGAAGGGAATAGGACTGGTCTTCTTAGGCATAGAAAGCTGCAACAATAAAGGAGCATGATCTGAATTTAACCGGGCTAGATGAGACACTTTAACTAGCAGATCATTACAAGCATTATTAATCAAACACCAATCTAGATGAGCCAGAATCCTATCCCCACCCTGTTGGTTGTTACACCAAGTGAAAGGGGAACCGATCCATCCGACATCCGAAAGCATGCAAGCTTGAATATAGTCTCTAAACTCCTCCATGTATAACTGCCTGGGGAACCTCCCACTCTTCTTCTCTGAAGTAGACAAGACCGTGTTGAAATCCCCAACAACACACCAAGGAACACTAGCTTCCATACGAGCCAAAGACTCCAGAGTGTCCCAGTGACTCCGACGTTCAACACCATTGCAACTAGCGTAAACAAACGTGAAAAACACACGACCCCCCACATCCTCATCTAATAAAGAAACAGTATAAGATTGGGAGCTTTCATGAACCACCTCAAGGTGATTAGATGTAGAGCTAAATAACCATATCTTACCCCGCTCCTCCTCATTGGAATCCAGCTGATCAAAACCCAAACATGTTTTCATGTAATCTCCTCTATCCATAGATATGAAAGGCTCTAAAACAACCACCAAAGTAGGATTATAGGTTCTAACCAAGCATTTCAAGCGCTTCACTATGGGCCTGTTCCCGACCCCTCTAACATTCCAGATGTTATTCTTCATTGCAAAGAAGTTCAAATACATTTGAAAGTCCTCTAGATAGGGACTTGCTTCTAGTAACAGGATCTCTACTTCCACTAACATCTTTCGTAGCTATTGCATGTGTGCCTTCACTTGCATGCCCCCGATGCAAGAGAGTTAGCGACTTCCTTGGCCTACCTGGCCTACATTTAGGTCGTTCCATATGGAGATCAAAATCCCCTCCACCTCCTCGAAGTTCGTGGCAACTAACAGGTCCAATAGCGTCACCTACCTGTAACGGAATAGCCCCTTTACCATCCGACAAGCACCTCCCATCTGCTTCAACCTAATAGCCCGAACTCGTATCCCCGATAGGCATGTGATCAATGAGACTCTCACTACATGAAATATGAGCTACATTACCCTGCATGCCTTCCTCCTCATCCTGCCCATCGATGCCTGTGCCATAATCCCTCATTGCACCAGCTATAGAGTCCTGTAAAACCTCCCTGTCCACTTCCTCCTTACCAAACACAGCTGCAAACGCCGCACACACCTCCAGATCTTCATCCCAAACAAATTCTTTCTTCTCACCTCTCACCAGATCATTCTTGAGTCTCTGGAAGACCTCCTTAACAGATATATCACTATGATCTTGAATTGTTAAAACGTCCTTGAGTGCCAAAATCCTCCTTGTTTCTTTCCACACCCTCTTAGTCTTCATTCTCCCTTGCCCAACAGCTTGCTTCGCAACTTTAATGCTAAGATCCTTTCCTTCTTCCCTGCCAGCATGCTTGTTGTTTGGGTTCTAACCACAACTGTCATAAATGTGCCCTCTTTTCCTACAACCATGACAAAACAAAGGCATATTCTCTAAAACCACAGGCTGAAAATCTCCCTTACTCTCAGTCCCCACATAAATGTCAAGAGGATAGGTTTTAGATAAGTCTATCTCCACACAAAATCTAACACAAACCGCAGTAGTCTGAGTAGAAGTTGGCGTAGCAATTGTCAGAAGAGACCCATATATCTTAGCAACTGATCTAATGAACTTGGGTTTATAATAACACTGTGGTAGAGCTGGAAGAGAAACGCAAACTGGTGCAATGGAACTCTCCGTTCTAGGTCTGAACCAAGGGGACCATCTAAACACCTTGAAAGCCTGCCCTTTCATCACCATTTCTCCCTCATATACACCTTCAAGAATTCTGATTCAACCTGGAACCTCACAAGAAGATGCCGGTGGTCCACCATCGTGATCGATATAGCACCATGGACTCCCCAGTTGGACAGCTCACGCTGCACCTCCACATATGGAAGATGGTGAGAGTAGAACTTAAAAATCAAAGCATGCTTATACGGAGTCGATATTCTTGCTATTTCAATGTTGGACAAGATGATTGTCGGCATCCCGTACTTTGTCGTGGCTTCTCTAAAAGAAATGTCATCCTGAGCTCCCTTCTCTCGGAGAATATCCACAAAAGACCGCCTATCGATTGAGCTCTCTCTAGGCTCAATTGCTGGAGAGGCCATAACCAGAGAGAACCCAACAAACCCTAACAACTACAGGAGAACCCACAAACTGATAGAATACCAGGTCACGCCGCCACGAACCCTAGAAGGACTGTCACAAGCGAAAACAAGAATTTTGACGCATGAAAACCCCTACTTGAACCTAGGAACAACAAGACCATAAAACCCCTACTTGAGAGCCAGAATCTTGAAACTATGATATTACTATGATCAAGCGTCATACGAGGGAAGAAGATGATGAACAGTAATTAAACAATTTGTGTTTTGGCTCTTAAGTTTTGTTGAAATTATTTTTGGTCCTTGATCTTAACAAAATTTCCATTTTTACCCATGAACTTTTATGATAATTATAAATTAGTCCTTGAGTTTGGGAAAATTGTTGTTAGGTCTTTAGACTTTGCTAAAATTGCACTTCAACCCTTCAGCTTTTAGATTTTATTACTTTTAGGTCACTAGGGATAGTACGACCACTGTTTGGTTTCCATGTGATTCTTCAGGGTGCGTTTTATACCCTAAAGATAATGAATTGTCGTCTTCTTTTGACTTGGGGATTTCAAGATGATTTTCAAAGCTTGGAAAAGATATGGATGATTTTAGAAAGAAGTTTTCCAAAGGATTTGGGAAAAGAAAATGATTTAGAGTTTTTGATTTTAATTTGTAGTTTCTCCATATAGTATTTGGTAAGTTGTTTTGTGGTGTTGAGAAATAATTTGAAATACTTTCAAAAATGGTTTTCCAAAAGAGTTTGGAAATTGAATTACATATGCTTTGCAAAGGTTTGAAAGAGGTTTTCTGGTGTTTTCAGTTCATGGTGAGACCAAGTGTAACGCTCCCAAGTCGGACACTATGGAATCTAAACTACTAAATTAGGATTAAACACACTAATAAAGAAAATAAGCTGTAATCTACCTAGAACCTGTGTGTGCGGTTAGTGGCTCCTGACTCTGAACACCAGGTTGGACTGCACTCCAAACTAAGTACCTGAGAACAAAACACAGCAAAACACGCGTAAGTGATTTCGATGTCATCCAGTATGCGTCTACCAAAAACTATGGTAGAAAAACTCTAATAATTAAATTCTAGGTTTTCAAAACCAAAACAAGTTTGATAAATCTCTTTCTGAAAAAACCTAAAAATGCATGTCTTTTCTGGAAATTTCCATGTTTTCTCAAACATCTCTGTTTTCTATTTTAAAATCTCATGATTTATTTCTTTTTTGAAAACAACTTTGGGTTAGACTCCAGCCTAAGCATTAAAACTCAAATCTAGTTAAAACATTGTTCTATGCCTGAATCTAATCCTAAAACTTTGTTCTTATCTTAGCTAGAATGTAGCTAAAACTCAAAAGCTAAACCTAAGCTTGATTCTAGCTTAAAACCGTTCTAAAGCTCAAATCTGAAAATTTTTTCTTTTCTTTTCTGGTGCCACCTTGATTAGAGGTGACCTGGCCACAAGCAGAGGGAGAACAACCTCAACTTACACTACCATGGTGAAAGTCTCCATGTGGGCATGCCATCGTTTCAGCCAATGGGCCTTACTAATCTTTTCTCTTTTATTTCTCATTAACTCGAAGATGTGTTCTCCCAACGCCCCTGTCTTTCTTGGTGTTTGAGCTCACCTGTCATCTTACCCGGCCCATTCAACACCAATCTCTGGGCACTTAATTTCTCTAACCAGGACCTCTAGAAATCTTATTCTGAAAATATGCATTTTCTCTTTTGTAAAACTCTTTTTATTACAGAATTCTTTCTATAAAACTGTTTTTTTCTACTGAAACACCTCTATAAAATTCTTTCTAAACCATATGCCAAAACACATCAATTAGGCATAAAAATCCCTTTATATGCATCTTTATCAAAATTTCCTTTATTTGGCTCTAGGGTCTTGTTTGACATACTGAACCAAAACGACATACCGAAATAGGCCCAACCCCCTAGATCAATCAACAGAATTTCGGAACGGTCATCCAAAATTCCCTAGTTTGGAAGCTCGGAACATTTTGGCCGTCCAAAATCCCTTGAAACAGTCGACCGAACATATTCAGTCCCCCGAAACAGGGCTCAGGGCTGAATACTAATAAAAAAAGGGCATACCGATTTTATTCAGCATATCGAATTGCCAATTTTTTGAATTCTTCCCCAAGCCCTAACTCTCTTGTTCACCAGAATTGGGACCTCTGACGGACTCCTTTTTCGATGAACCACAAATTCTTCATCAAACATATAATCTAGCATGCCAAGTCTACTTCTATTTGGGACAAGTTTCATCAAAAACCATGGCATGTATCACAAGATATAAAAATCATAACATAGAGGACTCATCTCAAACTACTGTAGCTAAATCTCAAAAATTCAACATAATCACTTGTAAATTCATGGAAAAATTCTCAGATCAACATTCATTTATGATCTTACTCAAATCTACTCCTATTCATGCTTCTCAATTGAATTCATAACATAATTCATGAATTTAAAGCTTGACTGAGAGCAAAAATGATGGGAACGCGTACTCTTCCGGTGCGATCCCTCCTTAGGTGGTCATCCTTTCACCCACCGGCGTCTCTCCAACCTCTCTAGTCTCCGACGGTCCTCCTTCATCGGTGGAACACGCTTCTCTCTCTTGGTCTTCCCCCAAATTTCTCTTTGTTCTCTCTTCGATATGCCAGCCCTGAAGCTCTCCTCTTCTTATTTATGCCACCGCCTCCCTGTCATTACTTGTCGACGACTATTGCTGAGGATCCCGACATATCGACGATGCAGTATGGTGGATGGCTACGGGCTCTGTGGTAAGCATAGTGAATGGCGGTAGGCACTGTATAGGTTTGACTCCAACCCCGCACTGCTCCCATACACGCACACGTGGCACACATGGGTCTGAACATCACACAGTAGGGGAAAACATGAGAGATAAAAACCAATTAATCAAAGAGAGTCCAACACAACACTACAATACATAGCTAATTATCCAGGTTACAAAAATTAAATACATTTATTTTGGATAATCTGGGCACAGATATTGTAGACACCCCGATTTTGAGGTGACCCAGAGATGAGTATCCTTATGTTGCTTTGGATGTGATCAGCCCTTAAACCAAGCCCCAAACCTATTAGCAAGCTAGAGCCCAAAGAAATCTGTGAGTTGGGTTGGCGCACCAACCAGGCGCACATCACTAGCTCACCAAGCAGGCGCCCAGCCTTTTCCAGGCTGCGGCTGCAGACCTTCCATCTTCCAGGTTGTTACCCTTGCAAACGAATGTGCCAACGAATATTCGAGGCTTTTCGCTTGCAATTCCCTTCGTTTCTCGTGAGTTACCCATCCATAGATCCCTATAAAAGGACCTCCATAGGCAACCATTTGAAGAACAACTTTTTTGGGAGAGAATTCCTGTGCTGAAATCTGAGAAACAGATCTGCACTGAGCAAGCTTTTTGCACGAATTCCTCCTTCCACCCAG